>JAQGBM010001376.1:0-10780 GCA_034698405.1 Symphylella vulgaris | reverse complement strand
GTTCGATGGTTATTCTCACTTGCCAGTTGCCTAATGTTCTGTATTCCTGGGTTTTAAGGTTATAATTAATTGGTTTTTGTTGGTTTGATTTTTTAATATCACGGTGATCGAGATTTGAATTTAGCCTAAATATGACCGAGGGGAACTAGCGAACTACTTCACCCATAAGACGTAAGGATTCTTTGTGCTGAAAGTGCCCGAAAGAGTCGATACGGTATTCTAAAAATAATTTATTCACCCAGAAATGCTTGACTAGATAAATGTTACATAAGAGTCCAGATAATAACTGTAAAATTGGAAAGCATTAGTTAAAAGTCATAATTATAGCTAATAATGATGCGCTCGACTCCTTTGTAATGATGATACCGGTAATAATGTTAGCTATAGGTGGGGTATTTTTTATTTGTTTTTAATTATGCAATACTGAGGTGGACCGATATGGGTGCAGGAAAACTCGAATTTTAAGCTCTCAAAATAATATAGGCCCCAAGGGTGACTGCTTTTTGGGAAGAGCTTTTACGGGATCACAGTTCACAAGTATAGGATTTTTTGATATAAAAAACTTAGCCTATACTCGTATAAATATAACCATGAGCATATATGCATATGAATATGATGGGATAGGCTCATACATGGTATAACCAGCATTATCCTTCGTTTGTTTATACAGTAGTTATGCTTACTATATTTACAAGGTCATTACTAACTATTTACTACGTATTTTCATAATTATTTAAATGGAATGAATAATAGGTAAAGCATTCTCCTTTCGATAGAATAAGGAAGATTACTTCAGCTGTATGAGATCAATGTTTTTCAATCCGCTATATTATTTTTTTTAAATCGCCCACGCTTATTAAATAATGTGATTCAGATGCCCTTTCCGCTCTATCACTCTGAACTCACGTGAAAAGCGCTTCTGCAAAGTGATGAGCTTGCTGGTAATGGGTGATGACGCATCTGATGTACTGTGATTTTTTCCTTCTTTCTTATACTATAAGCAAGAAAATATAACTTATAAGTTACCTTATAAAACCTAAACGTTTGTATATTAGAGGTCCCCCGAGTCGTACGAAATTATAATTATTCATAGGCTACAAGATTCAAGAATATTCCTCAATGCGAAAAGGTTTTGAACACAGATTTTAGATTGTATCCGTATCCCAAATTCCCAATTAACCGTATTTTAATTTTAATCTAAATAGTTAGGACGCGGGTTTACCCCAGAATCCCGACTGCTAAAATCCCGACAACCCAGAATCCCGACAGCCTAGAATACCGAAAGTTCATATTTCCGACAGCCCATGCAGAATCCCGACATGTTTATGCTGCAAGCAGAATTCGGGATTTTCATCTGCCGGGATTTTGGTCTGTCGGGATTCTGGGTTGTCGGGATTTTGGGTGTCGGGATTCTGGGGTTAACCCAGTTATATAGGACCTAGCCCTAACTACCATAGAAAGAATTCTTTGTAACCACGAGTGTTCCGACTAGGTTCCGACCCAACAACTTGCCAAAATATACGACAAACACTTCGTATTACTAGTTTATCGGGCAAATAATTACCAAATTGGTAAGTGAGTGGTCTTGAACCCCGTCCCCCCGAACCCGAAAGCGTAGAAGAATCGAACCCAGTAACTCCGCTTTCCGTAGACTATACAGCATCAGAATATCGTTCGTTCTCCACACTGTTTAATAAGTTTTACCTCATCTATCCTTGGTTTTACTAACTTTTCTCGGAATTACGTATATTTTCTCTACGAGTTTTGCTACGAGTGCTAAAGAGTAAAGACCCCTACTGATGTAGGATAGGTATACTCCCTATAACTTACTCTTTAATATCAAACAGTAAACAAACCTTTTAATATTCATCTGTCGGTTCCAAACTATATAGTAACGCGGCCTAACCGGCGCCTAACGATCATACTTTCTCAATACTAAACATGGGAAAAAATAGCCTTTGGTATATTAGTATTCTGTACGATGTTATTTTATGATAGGCTACTAAAGTTACGTCGTATATAATATGAAAGAATGAAAATTGAAGCTTTGAACCCGTTTAACAGTTGGTCGCCGACACGAACGAACGGGTTAAAAAAGTCCAAGTGACAATGTGTAATTACGTGTTTCCTGTTACATGTGGGACAAGGCTAAAAAACCCGAAAAAAAGAAGGTACAATATTATACAAACAAAGAGTGTCCGAGGTAATAAATTATGCAAAACTGTCAAAAGAAAAAAAAATTGTAAAAGCAAAATTATTTTTTGTTTAGACCTTGAGAAAAAGAATAAGTCTGGAAAAGCATGAACTTCATTGTTCATTTGGGGGGGGGCCGGGGGGGGGGGGGGGTAAATTGGCCTTTTTAGATTGAATTTATCTGTGCAATTTTAGTTACGTAGGCTAAGTTATATACGAAGTAGGCTACACGTATACTAAAAAAATACGCAGCATCCATTAAAAAATTATTATGACAGTAAAAGTAAAACTGTCATAATACGTCGTATAAGCAATCGGCAATACTGTTAGCGTACTCGGATTTTTAAAAATGAAAGACAATAAAAATATAAAAGTTCAAACTTTATAATTCACTATACGAGTATACAGAAAAGTTATACGCAATTCGAGTACTTTTCGCTGGGGATTTATTCGTTACGACTTACTAATACCAATTATACGACTTACGAAAACCGATAATTTTAGCAATTCAACGACTTACGAAAACCAATCCATAATTCTAGAACTTAAGTAATTCAATTACTTATTGGTTTTCGTAAGTTCTAGAATTATGGATTGGTTTTCGTAAGTTGTAGAATTACTGATTAGTGTTTGTAAGTCATACAACTTACGAAAACCAATACTTAACTCTACGATGTACGAAAACCAATCCGTAATTCTACGACTTAACGAAAACCAATCCATAATTCTATAATTCTGCGACCTATGCGAAAACTAATCCTTAATTCTACGAATTACGAAAACCAATAACGACTTATTCGAAAACAATCATGCAGTAATTATACGACTTAAATACGAAAACTAATTTGTAATTCTACTTCTTACGAAAACTAATTCGTAATTCTACTAAGTTATACTTACGAAAACTAATTCGTAATTCTACGACTTACGAAAACCAATAAAAATCCATAATTCCCTAACTTACCGTACACTACTCCTTACAAAGTTACTTGTAACACAAATAAAGTTGTGTGTTATAGATCAGTGGTTATAGGGAGATAAGGGAATTTTGATTTAATTTCTAGTTCAATGTTTTGGATGCGGATAAAAATTCGTTTCAAGCTTTGAACAATCGATCATATACTCGTACAAGTAACCATTCAAAATGTGGAAATAAAATACCGGTACTTTGCTTTAAGCTTTAACCAACCAACATTTTCAAGCCCAGTCTTTTTCTGTATTTCCAACCATTTGTGTTTATTTTTACGTAAGACGAATTTACGTAATACGGGGGAACACCAGTATTTTGGTGTGATATTTTCTCCAGTACGGTAGTGATTATTTGTCAAGTTACAATGAACCAATTAGTGCAAAAATTCTAACTATTACGAAAGCAACGTAGCACAAACAATATGCAATAAAAATGTAAATACTTGTATTATTAAGGCGTACCTAGTGATTAGAAAGAATAAACATTTATATAACAAGCATTAATCAGGTACATCCTATTATTTGACACTTAAAGCGTAACCTTGTAGTGGACAGTTACGTATAATTATTGCAACTCGTATAAGTTATAGTAACAAATAATGAGGGAGGGTAGGGTGCGGGCACGGTTGCTGTATTATAACCTTGTTCGAGGTTGCATTATCAAACCGACTGATAACGAACAAGAGTCAATGTAACGGAGTGATGCTGTTGTATGGAATGCATATTTGCTTTTGTTAGTGACGTCACTTGGATTCGCCATTTTTATTTTCTCACGTAGGTGGTAGAAAAACGTGGTCACTGGTCTCTCTCATCTCGATGGCATATGGTGAAAAACTATAATGTCAAACTATATTGAGGAAAGATTTTAATAATACCCCGTATATGCATAATTAGTTGCTTACGTAAATTGTACCAGTGTTCCGACTGGTCCCATACACCAACAGGCGCCAATGGTCCTGGTCTATGTGGGTGGCGAACGTCCTTCCAATAATTGCAGTATAGCTTGGAGGTTGAGCGCTTGCCTATGCCCTAGCGCTGCTGGGTGTGTGAAATTCATAACATAAAGTAGTGGCTCTTTCGGATGAGTTAATTAAACCGATGTCCATCAAATGTAAATTCCCTTGCTCTCTGCTGTACATCTGAACCCTAATATGTCAAGGATGACTCCTCTGGTCATACAGACAATAATAATTCAAATCTTACTCCGTCGTCGGATTAATGTTGATTAAATTACGCGGGAGATAATTATGTTAAAAAATCAAACCAACAAACCAAAACAATAGAGCAGAACTAACAGTGTAAAAGTATAACCTGAAAACAAACAATTCGTGGGTCGAAGCTCGAATGAAGTACTATAGTGATAAAATTGAAAATGTACTTGATGTGGGTCTACACTCTACAGTAGACTGATCTTAGCAAGGAGTCTCTCAATAGGAAAAACTGCGTACAAGATTCTGGAATCCCGAATCCATAGAATCCGATGGGATTCCCACCGGATCCTATACGAGATTCTAGGGATTCGGCAGGGATTCACGGGATTCGGGTTGGATTCTGGGGAGATTTGGTTTGTATTCACGGGTGGATTAAGAGGGATTCAGATGGGATTCTTTTATGAGCGTACGAGATTCTCCTTCACTGAGAGCTACCCTCCTTTCTTTCTCTATGACCCTTCGTCGCCTTCGGATCTTATTAGTCTTGGTGTTGTGTGGGTCGGATGACTCGGGTCTGTATAGGTCCAAAGTTCAAACCCATGTCGATGGCGGTAGGAATTAAAGAATGAAAAAAAATCTGGTTCCTTATTAGAATATCCCTGCTGCATTATATAATAATTTATTCTATTCGTAATTCGTTACAATGCAGTTGAGAGATACACAGTCAGTAATGTTTTTCTCCCTTAGCAGATAGATGGCGCATCATGCATCAAAAGGGGGTCCATCATATTATGCTTCTACTTCGTTTAAGTTTGAGGCGGGAATTTTAAAAATTAATTAAAGCACATTTTATTTTTTGCAAACGTATAGCTACCTTACTTTTATAGGTTAATGCACCTCATTTATACCCTTCATTTATGTTTTTGTACCTTCAACTTGGCGACCAAGTAACATAGAGAAAAAGAAAAGAAAAAGTTCTAAAAATTGGCCCGAGGGTAAAGTGTACAAGGAAAAAACAATCAACAATATTATATGAAAAAATATAAAGATGAGAAAGTTGAATCATTGAATGAAGAATTCTACCTCAAACATAAATAACCTATTATTTCTAAAACTCGGGGTGGTAAAAAGATTGGAGGAAAAAGTTAATAAAAACTTTTTTATGTTTTGTTTTTATACGGTTTCGCTGTTCTTAATTAAAATCCCCACCCATAATAAGAAAAAGAAGCCGAATATGGCCACATGCAAATGAGTTACAGTAAGGTGATTATTCAAACTTATTTTCATAGAAATTTTTTTATTGCTAGCTGCACAAAAAGGTTCAGATAACTGAAGAAAACTTAGTAATGGCCTAGCGATTCCTATGTTATAGTGTAAACTATGCTAGTATGTGCCTCCGCGCTGCGCGCAGCCATGCATGTTTCTAACCTAACCTATGTTAGTTGAACCTATGCTAGTTAAACAGGCCCTAACCTTACGTTAGTTGAACCTATGCTTGTTAAACATGACATCGCGCGCTGCGCGCGAAGAAAAATGATGGGGCGCACATAAGTACTATCGTACCTATAAAATTTTATACAATATATATAGTTGTCGGTCCTCAATACCTAATATGATATAAAATTTTGAATTAGATTATTAGGATATTAATTTTTAGTTGCATATTCAGATTACGGTAGGATAGCTATACCTCTCCTGTCTTCTTACAAACCCAGTAATACAGTATACTTCCATACTCGTATATTTATACAGTATACGTAGGCTAGCTACACAGTAAGTTATATAAGGTCGACACTCGACACCAGCATTTTATTTCGATTGGTAGCTGATACTATCGATTTTTTCCATCTCTGGACATTCACAGAATATACATAGGGATTATATAGGCTATAGAATGATAATACCGTAATTATGGGAGTCGTTATTAATAATTTACCAATTTAGTCATATCGTATTATAAAAGGTTTAACAATTAGCTTGTTTTAATAGTTGACAGGCCCTTTTGGCCTTTTCAGATAATAACTGAAAAGATACAATTTTATATAAAATATATACTCACATTTATATATACGCAGAAATAAAGCATTAATTATAAATTTACGATAAAAAAAGTAAAGTACAGTCATGTTCCTTGCAATTTATTATGCGAGGTATGTAACTGTGCTATACAGATACGAGTATTTCCAAATCTGTAATCCTGTCACAACCTCCTGCAGTGAATTTTCTGCCACAGTATTCTCTTAAATTAATGCTATACACAGAATACCTTAACAGTCTATTACAGTACTGTATAAGCTAGCCGAGAAGAAAAATTATGCTGAATAAAAAGACTGATGCCATTCCGTGAATAATCTGAATTACTGTATGTGATATTATAATACATTTAATTTACAAAAATCATTTTTTGAAAATAATAACTTACAGAATACGAAGTAATAACGTGATCTCGATAACAGGATTTATTTTTAAACTGAAGTTATATAAGGATATATGGATTTGCACAGAAGCATTAGGCCTATAAGTTCATATACTATAAAATAAATGTATACTGCTGTCTTGATTAGGCATATAAAAAGAAATCCTATCCTAATTAATCAAGTTGTACCAGTTGCCCGCATACCTCGTATAACTTATGAATAAACATACAAAAATATTTTGTGTATATCGGTCTGCACATAATATCGGATTATGAACGAAACCGCTGTTCGTTTCTACATGAACGGTGCATGTTTACATTATTACCTCTAATGTAAAAACCGTTTGGCGTAATAAGGAGGCCTGTATGTACTGTTTATTTTATAAGCTCCGTTTGCGGTATAATTAACTCATAATACGATCTGGCTGCATGGCTGGCAACTTTCAATCAATCCTCTTGCTCATGAATGCATGGATTGTTATTCGTATATTTGTTCTTAATGCGATACGTGACATCCAAGTGAGTTTATTATATGCACAAACCCTAATGGCCCCATTTGGTATAGGTGTTGATTTTAATTTATCGTGGAAAATTGATTCAATTATAAAAGGTGAGAACGACGATAAATGCAGAAGTTACTCTCAGAGAATGTGCGAGGTATGTAACGGGGTGCCTATTCGGGTTGGGTTGGGGGCCATCTATATTTCCTTATCTCTTCCACTGCTTTAGATCCACACTTAGTACCCATCCCGGATACCATATTTACACCACTCCGTTGAGTATAATATGGTGGCCTTTTTTTCGCTTAATAACTCCCTTCTATGTGGCGTCTGTGCCGAATACCCAAGGCCGGTAGGTTACTTCGTAGCTTGCTTCGTAGACTAACTACAAGTAGGTATAGAAGCGAGAGCAAGCCGGGATGAGAAAGTGAAGAGCGGTCACCCATCAAATCGCTCACCACACCTGAAGGTGCTTGACTTTGGTGCGTGATATTAACATGTTACTTGAGTTTTTTGTTACCTTATTCTTTGATGGGTATATTTTGGAAATTTTGCCAGGTGTTGTGAGTATGGCTCCCGGTATGTACCGTATAGCATAAAGAGAAGGTTCTGGTCATTATGTATCCATACTGGACGTGAATTTATCCACACAATGAAGACACCGGTTTCGTGCTAGTAAATTTGACCTTATTCTCTGTATGCAATTGACCAAAATCTGCATAAAACAACCAATTATAAAAATTTACTGGCTATCCTATACATGGACTTTTTCATGTCATTCTTCTATTCTTGCTGTGTTTGCAATGTTGGTTTACGATAATCCTTCAGGTTTATCCTACCTTGTTCGGCAAAGCTAGCCCCCCACTCCCCCCTCACACACACACACACTCTCAAATCTTCAGATATAACGTATATAAGTTATATGTAGCTAAGTTATAATTGCAGTCTTTTTTTTTGCTGATGTTACCAGTACAACCTAAAGCTTAATTGTTTGTCCCTCACAAGTCAGTTCTTTCAAGCAAGCTTTCAAGTAAGCTAATCATATAGAGAAAGTATAAGTCTATAATAAGTTCCTTGTACTTGCCAATTGCCATATATATATATCTTACATGGCTATATGAACCTATTGTCGCGACGTTAAAAATCAAAGGTTAAAATAATAATAATTCCACATTAATTCTGCAGGTTAATAATATACGTACAATGCGGGTTTGAATGAGTGCCCGCAAACCGGTAATAAACTTTGAAAATTATGTAACGGATATAGCCTATTAGATCATAATACCAAGAACCAAGATACATATCATGTATCTTACTCTTGATAATACTTATATCGTTGGAGAGGGTTAATTATCCTCATTTCAACTCAGGATAAGGAATATATATGCTTGTTACCTCTGTCTAACTAACTATTATAGTACTGTAAGTACTACCAGGAGTATAATATGGTAGGCTACTAACGAGGGAACACCCCGAGGTGGAGTTGTATAAGCTTGAACGTGCATGTATGTTTTTTTACAGCTTTGAAATTTATTTCTATTCAGTTAAAAATATGGCTGCAACTATCGCCGATCTTTTCTTCTTCTTACGGTATTTTAATGGAAAAATTATGGAAGATTACAAGTTGTATGAAATTTTCTGCGAGGAGAACAATTTTCTCTTTTTTTTTAGGTCGATGTATGAATATGAAAGAGAAAAAACACACGGCGTTTTTCCATATAGGCCTACTTTACAAAATTGCATAGAAAATACTCTTTCATTTTAGGAGAGAAGAAAATTATAGTTTAATTTCCTCTACATGCAAAAATTGCTCCTAAAGTATGATACTTTTTCTTGGAGGCTTTTTATTCCAAGGTTTTCTTCATATTTTTTTTATAATGCGTGCCAAATATTATAGACCCTTCGTAGCACGTAAACCATTATTACTTGAATGTGATGTTGGGAAGCTCATCCACCCGAGATCAGGAGGAACCAAAGGCAACATTAAACAAAGAAGAGAGCAGGTTATTTTTTTTACAGACTTGTTTTCTTTTTCTTTTTCCCATAAACATGTACTAAATAAAAAAAGAGTGGTTATATACTCGTACGAGTACTTAATGTGAAATGGGAAGAGATGTAGTCAAACAAAAATGTTTGCACTTGCGGAATTAATTTTAAAATACTGGGATTAGAACTAGGTAAATATACGCAATATTATTGTTTTTCAGTGAAACAATAATATTGCGATAGAGAGTTGAGATTTGAGAGACGATAATAGAGAGTTGAAACTCATCAAGAAATTATTTACAGTGGCGGCTTCTTCGGATGAGAGTTTAATCCGAAGTCCTCCGGTCCCTCCGTGTAATGTCTCTCACGGCCGGCTCAAATACCGACAAACAAACAGAAGACTGGTAAAGAATGCTATAGTATATAATAGATTTTAACTTTATAGTTTTATACTACGATCGTGTACGAGGCAGAATAGGCCTACATACGTAGGATATGTATAATTTGGCTAATTCATGTAAGTTAGGGGATATTTGACTATTAACGTTGTACCAATGTAATAGGAAGGGGATCACGAGTCACGACTACAGTATAGGGTGACTTGTTTCTTACTTAATCTTTTGAAGGGCGTATAATTTTTTGAAAAAGAGGTGAATTAAGGGCTAAAAAATCCGTTTTATATGTGTATCCACGGATATACGAGAAAATCGTATAAGTTATATCTGACTGTCGGTGCCTTATTATAATAGGGAGTTATAGCTAGGCCTATATCTAGATAACTTTCTTACTTCAATTTTCTATGGGTTTAATTTTTAAAACCTTCAGGCCTAACCAATTAACAAATGAATATTTCCGTTTATTTTCTATGACGTCATAACAACAAAAGTTTTTTTTTAAAGGTTTGTGTAAATATTATTTCTGAGAAATGGAGATAAATATTTTCCTTTTGTTTCAGAAAAAACTTTTTGCGAACATTCATAAAAGAAAAACCAATTAACAATAGTGTTGTTTTCATTTAAGGCGCAAAATTAATTGACAATCAATTTTCGAATTTATGGGAGCTTTTGTTTTGATCGATATAAGAATAAAACTATAACACAATACGGTATGCAGCTAGATTTTTTTTTCTATTTTAATAATTTATCCAATATTGTTAGGACACTTGCCTCCTCTATCTTTTCTTTCATATCACCGTTTTGAACGATGGATGAAGTTTCTGTTTACGCATTTTTCTATAGACTCACGTTGCTGGTTTGAATCACGGAGTCGATGTCGGTCACAGGAATTTTAAGATAGCATATAAGGAAATTAATTGACGGCCTGCTCTTTCAACTGAGAGTTTCAATCAGGTTTCAATGTGTGTACGTAAAAGATCCCTTTCAAAATTTTACCTATACCCGGAAAGTGGTATATGATTATTCATCATTCCCAGACCCCATCAGTGTTTATATTGGAATATAGGCTGACATAAATTTTTACCCAAACTATAGTTTTATTATTGTCACGGTGTATAGGTCAAATGCATCAGACGGAAAGGGAAATTTTGTCAGCTCATATATGAGCTG
>JAQGBM010001375.1:0-10783 GCA_034698405.1 Symphylella vulgaris | reverse complement strand
ATTTTGTGTCGGAATTTATTCGATTTTTATCGAATTTGTTTCGAAATTACCCGTTCGAAGTTAAAATTGGCAAACTTTTTCCGTTCGAACTTAAAGTCGTTCGGTGCTATTCCGGCGACCCTTTTCTGGTACAGCTGTGAGACAGAATTATCCAATAATTATTACCTGAACCAAGAGTCCGAGTGACAGAAACCTCGGAAGGGTGACCGACGCTAACCCGGTTAAGTGCCAGAATCGTGACGTAGTAAGGGGTTCCGCAGTAAAGATCTTTCAGTACGGTACTGGTTTCCGAGGCCGATAATTTAATTTCCATCCACTCTCCCTGTTCCTTCTTGTAGGTCAACAAAAAACCTGTTACACAATAATAAAAACGTATGATTTTTTTTTATTCGTACTTAACAGTAAGTCCCCGAACAACCCGTCCCCAGCATTAATATTAGTAAGAAAATTTTTCCAGTACAAGTTGTTGGGAGACGAGTTTCTGCTTATTAAATTTTGGGGACGAATTGTCCTGAGACGTACTATTACTCGAGGTACGAATTGTTGGGGAAGAGTATAGTTTAGTAAGCAAAGCGTTTTCTCCCACCGTAATGCTACACTGTGCTTACCGGTAATTTGAGCCCCTCCATCGTCCAATATTTCCCAACGCAGATGGAGTGTTGTTGCAGTAGTTGATATAACCGTCAAAGTTGGTTGTCCTGGTGGGGCTAAAAACATAATAAGTCATTCGTTAGATTCTTTGTAGAGAGATATAAGTGCACGTAAACGTGTACGGGACATGCGAAACTTAGGTCAAAAATGTGCTCTCGGCCAATATGGCCTTGCTCGTGAGCTCAAATTTTACGTAAGTTTGGCACGTCACCTACCACGTTTCCGTGAGTCTTATCTCAACCCACGGAAAACGTGTATCATATGAAAATATGCTGTCGATAACGAGCTCACGAGCAAGGTTATTGGTCGAAAAGTCGAATTTGATGTACGTCATACTTTCACGTCATACGTACACACGTTTTCCGTGTATCTCAACCTCTCTATTGATAATTAGAATGCAATACTAAGGAAATATTTTAAATGAGTCTACGAATACAGACTTACATTGTACAATGAGTTCGTAAACTATGTTGTCGTTTCCGTAAATGTTTTCCGCAAAACAACTGTAGTTTCCAGACTGGTGCCTCTGAATTTCACGAAGTACCAAAGATCCGTCAGATTTGACTTCTACCTTGTCCTGAAGATTGTTTTTCGTTACTGGATCGTTTCTGTCGAAAAATAACATCAATAATTATTAAACTCCCAAGAATAAGGTTTTAAAATATCCTATAAAATACAGTATAGGAAATAAGATCTTATTTACCCAAACTTCCAGTGTACTTTTGGAAGTGGTACTCCAACGACTGGACACTCAAACACAACTTCCTTGTGCTGGGAAACGACCACTTGACGAGAAAAAGTAGCTATTCTGGCTGCAGCTGAAAGAACATTTATTTTACTTGTTAAAAAATTAAGTATAATTTATATTAGGTCCTATTTTAAAACAATAATAATTATGTATTTTATTTACGAGATTTTGTTATAAATTAAGTATTACAGTATTTTTACTACATAAAAAGTTACTGTAGGCCTCGAATTTCTTATTCCAAGCCTGAACTCCTTGGCAGAAGTTCGAGGAATATAGTACATAACAGTTACATAACTGTACATATAGGTTAACTTAATTGGGTTTAAAATTTTTTAAAATTATACTGACTAAACTACCGTATTTCTTCTAATAAACGCCTACCTCAAATAAACGCCCACCTCAACGCCCACCCTTTTTGAAGACTGAAGATAATAAACTTTATTAGAAGAAATACGGTAATTGTCTAGTGTCTACGAAGGCCGATGAAAGGTTTCAAACAACTAAAACTAAACATTTCGTCATTTCCGCCCGCAGTGTAATTATATAGTACAGAGTGGCCCAGAAAAAAGAATCCACGTTTTTTTCCCAAATTTTCTAAGTCCGTTCTTCTATAAACATTTCAGAGTCCGTTCATCTATAAAAATGTCTAAGTCCGTTTATCTAGATGAATGAACTCTGAAATTTTTATAGAAGAACGGACTTCTGTACTTTATTACGTTTTATAATACAAAGTCAGAATTATAATTACCTTTAGCTACAGTTTTCTGTCTGATTGGTTTAGTGCTCTCTCCTTCGCCTACGGAAGTCGAAGCAGTCAGCCAAAATTCGTACTGCATTTTTTCCTTCAGGTCCTTCACCTCGTACAGAAAAGGCGACTTTGGCGGAATAATGTGTCGTACTGCTGCCTGCGAAACAAGAAAAAAAAAGTAATTACACGTAATGCATGTACGTAAAAACAAGATGTATAGAGTTAATTATATATTTATAAAGCAATTTTTATATGTAGTTACCTGCTGTTTTTCGTCTATGGCGCGAACGTACAGGGTGTACTTGGTCACCACACCGTTGGACTTGTCTGGGGCACTCCACGATACGGTAACGGAAGTTCCGGATGATGCCATGACTTTTATGTCCGAAGGTGGACCAGGTACTAAAAAAAAGAACAAATTATATATTTCTAATTTCGTCCTTATATAAAATAGGAATGAGTAAACCAATCAAATGTCGAGGAACTTTTTGGAATGAATTTCTTTGACTTTATTATTTATGAATTACGAAGTATGAATGATTAGGGTGGGATGTGGTGTGTAAATCTTGACATATAGGGGGATGCTAAGCCTGAAATTCATATGTCCGTTCTGACGGATAGACCGATCTAAAGTCCTAGATTGGTCCATCTCTATACGCACGTGTGCTTTCTCAAGGCAAATGAATAGACGATTACGTGCCTAATAGACTGATCTATACGATATTAGAGCGGTCTAAACACACAAATGAATTTGCCCCTTGTAGCTTAGACTATAGTCTGCAGACTAGGTCTAACCGCGGACGTTTGAATTCGGCCCTGAGTTCAGCTAAAGCTAAGCGGCCACTAACCCCTGTATATCTCAATCGTTCACTCTTGAATTTAAAACGATTTTTATGACAAGTACAAAAACATAATAATTGCTTAACTAAAATAACCCGCGGTTAACCTGCTATATCATACTTTGGTTTATCGATTTTCGTATATAAGTTGAACAAAAAAATCTCATCATCAATATCCCTCACGTATTATTAGGCTAAAACCCACAACACACTGATATGTTACATTTAAACTCGTAACTATAAGGTTCTTGATATGTGGCTGTTGCCCACACTTTTTTCCCCCAGTTCTTGTATCTTTCTTATAGCCTTAATAATAATAGGAAATGAAGATGGTTGATGAAAAAAATGTTTTTACCAGCCTGATCCGTAGTGCACGTGACTGGATCACTGAGCACGCCATCTCCTGCCCTCGTATAAGCCAACACTCTGACGCTGTAATTAGTATAAGGCACCAAATCCGGAATACTGGCTGACTGCGTTTCCGTTTGAACAAATGACACAGAACCTACATCGTCTGAAAGAACATAAGAAGCAAAAAAAAAAAGGATAAAATATACGTAAAAGAAAACACGTAAAGCCGTTAATGGAGATGCTAAGCTTTACATCTCCTATATTATTTATACTAACGAGTAAGAATAAGAATAAGAAAGAAAAAAACTAACTTATCCTACGTCGGAAACCGTAAAGAATGATAATTTCCCCCCCCCCTTTTTTGGGGGGTTTTTACGTATAGCTAAATTATGAAAAATTTACGTTTAGATCTCTTTCGAGTCTAAAAAGAAAAAATTTAAGTCAGAAAATTATGTTTACTCTTGAGTTTCTCGTGCATTCTAATAGGGAGAATAAGTTTACGATGAGACGAAATATATACAGACAAAACTAAATTCGCCTTGTCGTGTGTAAAAAATATTTTCATCATAGGTTACCTAGTTTACACTATACACTATAATAAGCTTATATCATAAAAAATATAAGATAGGGCTTGTAAGTACCGTCATTAGATGGATGATAGTAGAGTTTATATCCTAATAGCACCCCGTGTACTGACTGAGGCGGAGGCGGTAACCACGTCATTTGCAATTTATCCGGACTAGGAGAATGACACTTTATCTCTCTCGGCGAATGACTAGGAACTGAAATAAAGAAGAGAAAATGGATTACCGTATGTGTTATGGATTATAATATACAACCATCAACCATGTTCTTGTAATTTTTTTCCCGGCATTTTAAACGACATTTTTGCACCAAAATAACCCGAAAATTAAAGTGTATTTATTCCCAGGAAACTGCTAAGCTAATTAAAAATAGAGTGATAAATATAGATAATAATTATCGTGTATTTAGTTTTCTTCAAAGATCCAAATTGAGAAAGTTATTTTAAAGCAAAATAATTAACCGATAGTGAAAAATTGCGAAAAAGTAAAATCCCTTTCACTCAGGTAAAATCTAGCGGATTTTACAAATTGGCAAGAGGGTTTAGTTCACACATCTAACGAAACATGAACTAAAACTCTATTTGGTTGCCTCCTTTAATATCGAGAATTCGAAAAAAAGTATAATATTCTATAACTCACTGTCTTCGTCTGTTGCCGTAGTAACGACGCTGGAAAAGGGTCCCGTTCCTACCCTATTGAAAGCTTGAAGGATGATCTCGTACTTTGTGTACTTTCGTAGCGAAGTGAGAGCGACCTGAGTGTAATCCTGCTGATGATGGTGCATTTGGTCTTTCTTCTCGACGCTGCGATAAGTGTACTGTTCCTTTGATCCTTCCATTCTGTATCCAACATTGTACCCCAAGATTTCTCCGTTTCGAAGTGTCTCATCCGGAGGCTTTTGATAAAGGCAAATATATTGTGTTTAAACCCGATTTTTCTGTTGTTGCGAAAGTGTTTGATGGTGTAAGAGACTTACCCGCCACTTGACGATCAATGTATCCTTTCCCGAGAGACTGACCTGTACGTCCAAAGGAGCGCCAGATGGAGCTAAAACAAAAAATGTGTACCTTTCCATTAGCTATCAATGCTATAATACAGCCCTATACCGTCAGAGTTCCTATTCTAATTTTATAATAAAAATACCCCGTAGACTAGCACTACTTGATCTTCAGACAGTACGAGTATTTAACAAATTTCTATTATTCCAATTTCGAAGTAGTTAAAAATGGACTAAATCCGGGAGTAACTTATTCGATTTTTCAACTTTTTTTCGAGTCTCCGTAAACTTAGGTTAGGTTAGGTTATAGGCAAGGCATGAAAGGGGGGAACATTGTACACAATAAAATGGAAATTTTTTGGCAATGCTTCCCTATTGGAAAATCCAGTACTTTACAATTAATATGGATTATGGCTATAGCCTAAATGGTTGATTATGATTCCAGTAAAATGTATTACTGGTTCCAGTAAAATGATTTAACTGGACCAATTCATTAATCTATAGGTTTTACTGGACCAGTATAATAAATTAACTGGACCAATACTTAATAAATCCAGTTTATAAGGTAAAGTATTGGTCCAGTTAATTATTATACTGGTCCAGTAAAACCTATAGAAGAATGAATTGGTCCAGTTAAATCATTTTACTGGAATCATAATCAACCATTAGCCATAATCAGTATTCATTGTAAATTAATGGATTTTCCAATAGGGTTTATTTACTTTAAAAACTTTACTTTTATAAATTTATCCCCAAAAGATCGATAACTTTCGAAATTACGATTATTCATCTCTATTACTAACGTAAGTTAACAGGCGCTACTATAACTTCCAAATAAACATATTACCTTCTTCCTGTGTAGTTATTCCAACACCGGGACTTGGCGACGACTGTCCTCTGTTGTTTTTTGCAATCACTCGGAAGCTGTACGATGTTCCCGGATTCAAGCCACGAATCCATACCATTGTTTCCGATCCGGGTACTGTTACATTTGCCAGAGACGAAAGAGACCATTCCTCTGTAAGAAAACAAAAAGAAGCCATTAAAAAAAGAGAGAGAATAGCGGGTGCTGCTGGAGTGCTTTTTCTCATCATTTTATTATTGTTGTTCAACATGAAGAGTATAAAATATCGTCTAAAAATTGTTTTTTTTATATCCATTTTCTTTTTATTAAGAAATGAGTTTCATTATTATTATATTTTGATCTGGAAAAAATATGAAATTTGTCTTTACTATCCCCTTACACACACACTCATACAGGGTGTTTCATTGGCGCATAAGTATAGATAAACTTAGGGTAGATTCAAGAAATAAAAAAATAGAGAAAGAAGAGAAATCAAAAATTCTGGAAGCCAGACGGCACAAAAATATGGGCCCAACTGTCTAGTTTACTAAAAAAAAAACTTAGTAAACACGGGAATTATCCTGAAGTTCTCGAGCCTGACAGGACCTACGGGGTGGGCTTTTCGTTCTACTTCTTCCACCACAGGTTTGGCGTTTGGCAAATTGGCCTATGGATCAGGACGATTTGCGTAGTTCGTACAAAATAGCCGAGGACTGACCATTTTGCGATGCTTTTTCCGGAGGTTTTATCAGAGAAAATTATCCATGATTATTGAAACACGAAAAAAAAAAAAATTACCTGATATGTTTTTGTACTGAACGATGTAGTTTGTAATTTGAATTCCTCCGTCGTAAGGACTCGTCCACGTTATGTAAACGTCTCTACTGTTGTGGTCAACTATTCGCACATTTTCGGGCGTATGCGGCGGTTCTTCAAAGAAAAAACAAATTCACCAAAATTACATATAATCGCTATAAAATACACTCAAAACACCGAGTATGACTTAAAAAGCTTGACTTCCAAAACTCTTAACAAAACATATTTTTAAATGTCTCGGTTGCTTAGTGCTTACAGAGTATTTCCCGAGGTTGATGCGTTTTTTTTTAAGACCTACCTGTTACGGTTAAGTAGATGTTTGCGTTATCCTGGCCGTACTTGTTTGAAACAGTACACGTATATTTTCCGGCATCGTTTCTTTCGGAATATGGAATGGTGAGAACAGAAAGGCGACCTTTGCCCGTTTCTTGATCATTTCTGTACAACCTAAATTAAGAGTGTTTAATTAAATAAGCTCTAATATATTTTTAATGAACTGTTTAAGAGCAAGTGGTATTATTTTATTCAATAAGCTATTGAAAGCCTTATTTCTGAGAAGTTAAAGGGCTTCTTAATTATTTTTATTTAATTAAAGAGTAACTGCAATTGCAACGAGTATAGGCTATATTGTCAAACAAGGTATACCGGTAGCTATATTGCGTGAAACACAGTTCCACGAATAAGTACCGTAGCCTAATAGAAAATCGATTAATTAAGGCCCATTTACACTAAAGCCTTTCTTCAACAACAAAGTTAAAGTTAAAGTGTAAGTCACTTGCTTGTTTTTCTATAGCAACAATGTGTCCCAAAAACATGATTTTGTGTCCTCGTCTTTGCAAGGCCTTATAACAGTTGGTTGAATAGCCATCCAACCAGCCACAAGGTAATTATGCATTTTAATTGAAAGGGCACACGGGGTTGTAAGTTACTGTGTATTGAACCCTTTTTTAATACTCTGTGAGTCTGTGGTTAATACGATGTAAGACCAGGGGCTCGTTATTGGACACACCGGTGTTTGTAAAACCCCGAATGTTTGCAGAGACCCAAAACGTTATTTTTGCACCAAATACGTTTGAACAAAAAATTACGTCTGTTTTGAGCTCCTGTCGCTTGAAAAAAATATTTGGTGCAAAAAATTGCGTTTCGGGCCTCTGCAGACATTCGGGGTTTTACAAACACCGGTGTTTTTGGTGTCCAATAATTACTGTACGAGCCCCCAGAACAAAAAGATTTATTATTATTAAACAAACCTAGTATTGCTGGTCCAATCTATGGCTTGTCCGTCTTTGTACCAGGTTATCTGTAACGGCAGATCGCCTCTGGATTCGCAAGAAAGTTGAGCTCTTTCTCCACGACTAACTGTATGATTCTGAAACCTCACCAGGAACACTGCAGCCGCTATAATACAAATGAAAAAGAAACAAACCATCAAAAAAAAAACTGCCTTTTTTAGACTTTTTTACTTATATAACTTATATAGACATTTAACCAATTCTGACATTTAACTTTAGATTTTTTCTTGTTAAAATAACCAGTTAAGTTACTACTCTGTATAATGCTTTATCTTCCGCGATGCTGTGAGAGGATTATAATAGACAAGTATTCATTTTTATAATAATAATAAAAAGATAAAATTTATTACTCATTTTCTAGAGCAGCCCAACTATCTTAGAGACGGTTTTTTTTCTTAAATGGGGGAATTACTTGATCATCTTTTATAATAGTTACTTTTTTTTATATAGATTGTCGATTGTGTTTTTATAGTATAACTGTTATAGATAACTGCTGGTGCGCAGTCTGGATGGATGGATACGAAAAGAATGGCCCCTTATGAAGAAGAAAAATTACAGTTTTCTACGTCAAACCATGAGCAGTTTTATACTTTGATAACAAAAAAGAAGAGAGGAGAAAGAAGAAATTAATCTGCAGATGTCAAGTAGAAAAGTCTCCCTATAGCAAAAGATTTATTACTAATATTATTATATTCGATGCTGTTGGAGAAGCTTCGTTAAAACGCCGCATTAAAAAGCATTAATTTCTATCCTAACTTGCAGTATTTAACCTCACGTCGTATATCGTTAGCAGCCATAATTAATTATACTCGTATAATACGCGTAACTTATATATGAGAACCAAAAATGGTCTCTAATCATTATTTAAGCGTTAACATTTCTTAATATATATTAAATAATATAGAAACTGCATGAAGAGAGTATTATTTCGATATTATCATGAAGAATGTAAAATTTTTAAGGAGAATAATATTCATTAATAATGTATTATTGTTAAAAAAATTTATCATAACTTAATACGGAGTAAGAATTATTATAACTTTTTTATTTTAGGCTGTATTTTAGAATATTCATTAATATTATTATATTGTTTAAATTTACCAAGTTATTTTTTCTTAATATACTACATAAAAAAGCACTTTAATTTTTTATATTTTAACCTCGACTTAATTAATTATACAAACCAAATAATTATAACCTAATTGTTTAAATGTTAAAAATTAGAATACTACCATATTATATACCTAAACTCGATACGGTACAAATTAATTATGATAACATTCATTAATTATTTAATTGTCTTAAACAATCACCCAATTTTTTTGCCAATCTAGCCTATAGTTTCTTAATATTATGATATTATATAAAGAATACAAAAATAAAATTTAAGAATACAAAAATAAAATAAAATTTACTTTAGACTTCCCTAGTTAATTTTTAATATACGGTATATAACTTACTCATTAATAAATAAGTCTATTGTTAAAAATTATTAATTATAGGCTATATCTAATATCCAAACTATTAGAAGTAAAAGCAAGCTATTTTTCTTTTTAAGTGTCTGTATAGCATGGAAAAGAAGTTTACATATTATGTGTACAATGTCCCCCCTTTCATGATGCATTTCCAATTTTTTCAAAAATTCCACTCCAGAGGCACACAAAAAAATAAACGCCTCCAAAAACAGCTCACTCTGACGTCATCACGAATTTTAAATTCGGTTTCCTGAATTTTGAACATTGCCAACTGGTGAGATATCATAATATCGTGGTGTCTGTGCATGCCATTTTGATTGGGCGATATTGCCACTGTTGATGCTCAAGGAACTGCATTTTAATGTGAGCTGTTTTTTTTGGGGCATTTTTTGGGCCTCTGGAGTGGAATTTTTGAAAAATTCGAAATGATTCATGAAAGGGGGAACATTGTACAAACAATATCTTAACTTCATTTTCCATGTTACAGACACTTTAATATAATATTCCTAAATTAAAACTTTATTATTAAAAGAGACTCGTCTTCCAGCTTTTTAAAATGCTGGACGATTTAACGAATATAGGCTAATTTTCCAAATCACTTGGCTACAACATCTTCATCATCATTTTAGCCGCAGCAGAATACCCACAGATTACCAAACCGTTATACGAGTTTGTTTTAATGCATTTGATTCATTTAATATTATTATATAGATACATCATCAAGGAAGAAATTATTTAAATATTACACAGCATACACTCGCTTCAATGATGATGAAAAGCCCCGGCCTAATAAAGAATAGCTAATGAATTTATACGTAACGGACGGTTTGTGTGTTTAAATATTTACCGTGTACAGTGATGTGGACCATCTTGCTAAGACCGGCTCCTATTCCGTTATTAGCTTCGCACAGATAGCTTCCTTCGAGCGCTTCCGTCACGTGACTGAGCACTAATGAATCGTTGCCGAGTATCCGAATGCTGATTCCGTCGGGAATTACGTCCGTGTATTCGCCTCCAGAACTACCAGCTGCATCACGAAAAAGAAAAGAAAGAAAAGTTTGTTATTTCAACAACGATTATTTTGACTTTTACGTAATATATGGTATAAGAGTAATTACTGTATATTGGTAAAATATTTAAGGAAGTTGGATCGTGAATCGAAAGTACCAAGAAAATTATAAAATTTTTTCCAAAAAATACGTAGGGAGGATTGTACCAAAGACAGTTAAATTAAAGACACAGTTAAAATCGTTAGTTAACCAATCAAGAGAAGCTATACGGAGTACGTGACCATTTTAAACCCGGTTTAATATTTAACTCTCTTTGGTTCAATCCATCCGTAATATGCATAGAGTAAAAATAGGATAACGAAATCCGGATAAGGAAATCTGCTTGAAATCCTCGTGTAGACGCGCGTTATCCCGATATCGGGAAATAT
>JAQGBM010001374.1:0-10786 GCA_034698405.1 Symphylella vulgaris | reverse complement strand
AAAAATTACGTTTTGGGCCTCTGCAGACATTCGGGGTTTTACAAACACCGGTGTTTTGGTGTCCAATAACGAGCCCCTGGTCTGTAAACCCCGTTCCTGAGACAAAATTCAAATCTCACCCCGTCGTTGGGTTATGACATGCGTTGGGGACGCAATACGACGTATAGTTCGGGTACGAAAAGCTTAGTTCCGCAAATCGCATTTTATTTATTGATAGAGAGAACAATACAACAATTATGTCAGAAAATGATAATACTGTAAATCCGAATTTGGTAGGTCCATACCGTAATCAAAATACGTAGCTGCGAATAAATAATGAAGTTCCGATTTCAATTCTAAGCATTGGCCTTGGGTTTTAACTTTTCAGCTATTATCGCCAAAGCACACCTGCAGTACGGTAATATTTTTCCTGAAAAAATAATTACTCCGTATTTTTCTCTTCACCTTTTATCTCTATCGGTAAGTGAATCAGCTGTGAAAGAATGCGCTGACCCATGATGCAACATCAACTATCAACCCCATCGTCTCAGGCAATGAAAGTGAAACTTCGATCGCTTCGATAGGCCAATCCATAGAATACAGTTTATTACTTTTAATTTGTGTTCGTATGTTTAAAGTTTTGAGTTTTATTTTTCTGCAGTCTTAATGTATGGAAGACAAGAATACGTATGTAACAATTTTTATGAAAAGAAGGTAAGTAAATTTTAATAGTTTTACATCTTAAGCCTAGTTTACATCCATTCATCCAAACTAGGGTTGCTGCAATCCCGGTCATTTTTCCAATCCCGAAATCCCGGGATTGAGCGGATCAAATCCTGGGATTTATGGAAGGGTAAAACTGCCAAGTGTCTAATTTTTTCAAAATACAGTATTATCAAATTCAATCGAGGAATCCCGGGATTGACAATTTTCAATCCCGAAATTGAAAATATGGCCCAGGATTTCAAACCCTAATTTTTAAACTTTAGAATATAAAAATCTGGTAGACAATCTAGTAAAACTTTTCCAATGAATTATGGAGCTAGGAATATCAAGAAAACATCATCAATAAATCGTGAATTTTGATGGCTTTTAGACCATTTTTTCGATCCCGGGACTAATCCCGGAATTAACAATTTTCAATCCCAAAATCCCGGGATTGAAAATATGGTCCGGGATTGCAAACCCTAATCCAAACACATGGGTTCGCTCTGAACATACTCATATTTATTTTTCTATCGGCCTAATCAGCCCTTCAAAAAGTAGTCGTCTTGACAATGGAACCCTTAGTAAAGTTGTAGTCTACAAGACTATAACTTTACACAGTAGGCTACTAGGCTAAATAAATAAAATCACGATCAATTTTATTTATTTAAAATATGAAATATACAGTATGAAGTTTAAAACGCACCTTAAAATCTATAACTCACAAGTCAGTCATTTTCTAGGGGTAAAAGGGTTTCTAGCATAACGACTTACACAGTTGGATGAACAAAAATACATTTTGAGTGGAAGTACTTTCGTGAAATCTACACAAAACGTACCGGCAATTGGATTCAAATTGTACCAATTAGTAAATGACATGTAAGTGTTGAAGCATGGGTTACCACATTGACAGGGCTTACTCGAAGTCAAATAATGTATGATTTGGCCTGGAAGGTCTTCAGGTCCATATGGAATGCTGGAAAATAAAAAGCCTAATTAGTACAAGCCTTTTTTAAAAGCACTACTAGAGTAATTGTCATTATTTTATAAAATGACATACTTATTTCTCAAAACCACGGCCGATGCTCTGTCAAAAAGTGAGGGCACTTGCAGCTTATTTTCAATGATTTTCTTGCCTTCTGGCAAGAATTCATTTCCAGAAATGTCAATAAAGTTCAGCTTCATCTTGACAATGGAACCAGGAAGGGTGCTTAACTTGTTATTGGCACACCTTAGTTCCTTTAAACTCTTCATGTTTCCTATTCCATCTGGCAAAGCCTTTAAAGAATTGTTTGTCACTGATAGGTTGACTAAAAAATCTAGCATTTTAACATCAGAAGGCAAATATTCAATAGCATTTTCGCTCAAGTCCAGAGATTTCAGAGAGCATTTCCATTTTCCCTCAGAAAATAAATCAGCAGGCAAGTCCTTTATTCTATTTTTCTTTAGAACTAGAGAGTCCAACTCTAGCATGCAGAGTTCTTTTGGTATTTCCTTTATTCGATTATTTTCGAAGCTGAGGTGCTTTAGTGTTTCGAGTTTAGCTATTCTTTTCTCAATCCTATTTAAAGTGCATTCTTGTATGATGAGGGTGTGTAACTGTTTGGGAAAAGATGTTAATGTTGGATAGTCCTTTGGACTTTTGATAACCAACTTTGTTTTACCACTCTTTATTTGCTTCTTGGAAGGTGGTTCGAGAGCAGCCAAGGGGGGCAGTTGGGTTTGTTCAGTTTTGTTCAACAAACTGGGCACTTTTAGTACATTTACAAACCTTTTAAGCTCTTCTGGGTTGGCCTAAAAAAGCAATATTATGAATTAGTAGAATGTCTGATAACATTTATCCTATTAATGCTAAAATGAATGCTTACTCCACTTATGAGAAGATCAACTGGGGGCTCAGATAACCTTATGGTACATTTTCCCTGGCCAATAAAATTAGTAAAAGTTTTCTCCACATTATTTTCAATCTGAAAAGAAATTAATCCCGATAAATCAAATGATATTTTTAAAATGGTCTAAGACGTAAATCGTATTATTAATCACCTGATAACATTTTCCCAATGGTTCCAGGTTTGTCGTAATCAATAATGCTACCTTTTCAGTGGATCCTTTATTTTTATTCCCTATCATGAGAGATGCACGTTTTGCTTTATTATGAACTTGAGTTCCCAAACTACTGGATAAACGATTATTAATCACAATATCACAATTCAACCGCATTTTCGAGTTTTTGATGATGTTCGACGGAGTTTAAATTTGGCGCGAAACTAGAGAAGCATTGGTGTGTCCGTTGTCCTTTTTTGGTTATTGGCTCCTCTTCATTATCAAAGTAACAATTTTACTGATTACTTCAGCTATTTATATCCCAAACGATTATATTTACATCAAATTTTATGTTATTTGTTTTGATAACGCCTTGTTATCTGCAAAATTTATAGACAGGGAAATGAAATGATTAGCGAAAAGTGCTTGAACCACACCGCCGGATCAAGTCGGGTTCGGGTAAGAAAAAGTTGGTTTTGATTATCATTGTTCACTTTCGTAATATACGTTGGATTGGTTTTCTATTATCACTACCCATCTCTGTACTTATCGAGGTAACAAGCAGACTTGGGTAATTGGTGGTTCGCAGAAGAAACTTAAAAATTTTTTTTCTCTGTTCTCATGGCTTTATTTTAGAGAATAAAAGGTTCTTAGGAATGAATATTTCTTATAATTTGATAATGTTGGTGAATTTCTTTCAGAAATTTTATTATAATAGGAAAACAATATTATGGGTTTATGCGGTTCGGTTTGATCGTAACCTCCAAAATCCAGTTCATAGCTCTCTGTTTACTAAATAATCAGGGCCGAAGCTCCACCTACCGAATGTTTTTGTTATTCACTTTTTCTTTGTCAGATTAGGCTTACGAAGAGACTAATATGGCATTTTTTTATGCATGGTAAGTTGGTCCTAAGGGCAATAAACTTAGAAGTTACTCTATATTGCAGTTACAGTGAGTCGTGGGATTATTGGGCTTTACTAGAAACTGAGTTTTAATGCAACCATGTTGAAACCTAAGACGGACGTAGATCTTCATGGAACGGGAAGTAGCATTAGGCCTAGTTTTGACAGCTTTGAAGCCATCAAAAAAGAATTAGCTGAACATTGTGAGAATGAAAAATATGCATCTTATAGGCCCAATGCTCCCATTGGAGGATGCGCACCATCTGCATACGGAAATTTCATCGCGGAAAGAAACAATATGCCCATAGGTCTAGCATACGATTCCTATAGGTATGAACCCAGAATGTATCTCAATACTCCAGGTAATTCTTCTCAACCTATGGATTATACACAAAGCCAGGTATCTTTGGCACATTCTAATAGACACGAACCCACTTTCATGACAACCGTAAGTCCTACCTCTGGCATGAATTTTACGACCCTACGCCAGTCGCCAGCTGGTCCGGTCGGTCTATCTACTACGACGGTAAACAATCTCAGTAAACACTTTTATGCCGAATCTCCAAACGATCACTTTCAAAGAAACAACGAAAGTAGCGAAAATAGCTTATACGAACGAGAAAAGAGAGCCGAGGCACTCGACCTGTACCTACTTCACCAACAGGCGAGGGAAAATGCGGACCCAAAATCTCGTCCTAGTCACATTTATTCGCACGAAAGCACCCCTTCTCCGGCTCCCGCCCACATTCAAGTTCCTGATCATTACCTAGGTAGAGCTAATCGAACCGAAGACCTATCTGCCGAATCCCCATATTCCCAAAATAGCTCGCCAACTCTAACTGCCGTAAACGCGTCTACCAAGCCCCCTCAAAATCAGGTGGAGGGGGCTTGCTCTAGCGCGTCAAACCCGGGAGGCTTTCATTGCCCTGTTTGCAAGGAGTCCTTTGGGGATTACGAGAGCCTGGAAAAACACAAGATGGCCGCACATGGGGACGAAAAAACCTGCCCTTGTGAGGTCTGTGGGAAAAAATTCAAGAGTCAGAATCATCTTAACGTACATATGAAGAGCCATAGCTCCGAAAAACCACATCGTTGCGATATCTGCAATAAGACCTTTGCACTCAGGAGCACCCTCGTCATCCATAACCGCACCCATACTGGGGAACGTCCCTATGAATGTATAATCTGTGGTAAACGTTTTACCCAGAGCGGTAGCCTCAAGTCGCACACGGCCATCTGCCACTCTGACGAAAAGAATAAACCCTTTCCTTGCACTTTTTGTGATAAACAGTTTCTTCAGGCTACTCAGTTAAAGATCCACTACCGGACCGATCATCCGGGGGAGAAAATCGACGAATCCTTCTTCGAGAAGAAGTTTCCGGACGGCAAGAATCTTCAGGCCATGCATCACAGGTTGAAAGGGGGCGAAAAGAACTATCCCTGTGAGCAGTGTGGCAAGTCCTTTGCATCGAGGCAGAAGCTAGCCCAGCACAGCAAGATACACAGCGAGGATCGTCCCTACGAGTGCGTGGAGTGTAAGAAGCGGTTCGCCCGTCTCCAGGGACTCCAGGTACACAGCAGGCTTCACTCGGGTGACAAACCATACGATTGCAAAATATGTGGACAAAAGTTTGCATGGTGCACCTCGTTCAAACTACACTGTAAAGCTCACATAGAAAATAAACCAACAGAGTAACATTACTATCCCGAAGAATTTTTAACCCTTGTTTGTATTTGATGATAAAAAATATCTAATGCTAACAAGCTTAATATTAGAATAATAATAATTAATAACTAAAGAATATTCCCCCCTTCATTCTGGTTAAATAATATCTTAAACAGGGTTCGGATCCGTTTTATGTTTCGATACTGGTTCCGGACTTCAGGTTCTTCCAAAAAAATAAATTTATAGGTTCCTGTTTCTAAATCATAACTTTCAAAAATTAAAGTTCTTGACTTCTTGTAGCTTCAATTTAATGGGTTACCTAAAAATTTCGGTTCGATTCTTTTCCCTTTTTTTTTCGAGAGATTTCGGAACCGTTCCGGTTCTTTAAAAATGAAGTTTTTTACGAACCCTTAAAACTTGAAAAAGTACGTTTTCTAACCATACAAGTATCGTAAAAAAATTAAAATCATTAAACTTATACCCGCGATTTTTTGGATAATTTTAAAGAACTCGAGGAAAGGCCGACCCCCACAATGGAAAAGGCGAAAGTCTTTAAAATTTTTGAAAAAAAAAATTCAAAGGCATGATTTTCGTGATACTTGCATCAGTGAAAAGGGTGTTTTATTGGTAATTACTAATTAGTTATAACCAGAATGAAAGGCTGATAATATTCCTAAAACATTTTTGGCTTTAAATGAAAATTTCTTCAAAGAAAGGTCACTGATTATTGAATTAATACTAATTATTGAACATACTCAGGGAACTTTGACAGTCTATTTTGTTAAATTTAAGAGAGTAACTTCCTTTTTTTCGTAGCCAACGAGATCTCCATTCTCCACACACATTATCATCAAGACATTAATAATAATCGTAGATCTTTTTTTTTTAAAGAAGGAGCACATGATTTTTACAACCTCAAACACAGTAACTAACTTTCGAGTGCTTGCAGAAAACCTGTAGAAGGTTTGTTGACATTAGGTGTTCGCTTCCATATGATATTATATTTGTAAAGATTTTTGATATTAATTTTATGTTTACATTTTGATAGTGATTTTTTATTGTGTATACTAAAAGTGTGAAATCTCATTTATATATAAACTTACGTTTTTAAAACTATGAGCTTTAAAAAGGTTAATAACCTTTTTTTTTAATCTTACTCCGTACAGAATTTTAGTAGAGGAATTTTGTAGAATTAGTTAATACTGTAATACAGGTCTGATCTTAGAAGAATTAATTTTTATATATCTGCAATATAAAATCAAAGAACGGTGCTATTTTTTTGGTAAAATAAAAAAATATTAATGCTTTAAATTAATACAATTTAAAATAAAATTAATTGATACCTCAAAGTTCATAAACGCTTTCAAAAATTGGTATAATACACCAATATTACTGTACTTAATTTTTAATTTATGGTTACAATCAATCATTAAACCATTAAATTTTGTTTAAATTTTATTATTTAAAATTAAAATTTTGTTAAATAAAATTTTATTATTTTAAATTAAAATTTTATTTTGTTAAATTAAAATTTTATTATTTTAAATTAAAATTTTATTATTTTAAATTAAAAAATTTAGCCTACACCACACTATGTAAATAATATTTTAATAATAATCTACCATAATTTTTTTAAGTTAACTGCACCTATTTGATTTAATAAAGCTTTAAGCATCATTAGTTTTACACAGTTTACACACTAAAATATTGAAAAAAATTAGAAATTACACAAAATATATCAAATATTGATGAGATTTCACTGTGCTTTATATTGAGTGTATACCCCCAAACATAGACATTATTTACCTACTTTTTTGTTATTTGGTCTGTGTAAATTTTTAATGTACCCATGTATACCAAGATAATTATTAACAAAAAAAATGGATCCCCAAAAGTATCACATGTACTGTGATGTTTTAAATTTCATATAAAAAATAGCTTTTTAATAAATATTATAGGAAAAAATATGTATACTACTATCATGGACTACTTCAGTAAATATGGCATAATTTGGGAAGAAAGATATTTAATTGAAAGTTAATTCGGATTTTCTGAATTAAGGGAAAAGTACCAATAAAAATTAAAGACTCCACCCTCCCACTATGACATCATTATTATGCAATACGTTATTCGCTCAGGCCAACTTAGGTGAATCCATACGATTTCGGGAATCAAACCCCGTTTTTTGAGAGCTTTCGGAGCCATCACCTAGCTCCATCTATGGGTCATTTAATTAAAAATAGCTTAACTGATAGTGGGAGGTGTGTTCTTCTTAATTTAAATTGGAATTTTAAGTTAAATAACGGCATCCGAATTTATTTAAAAAAAATTAATCAGGTATTTAATTAAAACAAAAAGGCCACTTTAAAAATTTTAAATTGGCAAATCGTCAACTTATAATCAAAAATTGAATCTAGTTTATAATTTACCATATATTTTTTAGTTTATTTATATATTAAATATGGTTAATTTAGGTAATTATCACATAACTTATTTGTGTTGATTGCAGGCAATATTAGTAAATCAAAAAAATAAGTTTAATTAATAAATGAGTATCCATTTTAAATTTTAAAAGTATATTTTAAGTTACATAATTAATTATAATTATAATAACGGTTTTATTTTAATGCATAATTTTTAAATCTAAAATAATTTACAATAATTCTGAAACAGTAAGTTCAATTGACTGACATAATTAATTGCTTTAATTATAATAATTTTTTTAAATCAAGAAATTAATAGCATTATTTATTCAAAATAAATGCCGAAAAAACTGAAATTATTTAAATAATTAATAAATACACGGACTGAAAAACCATTTTAACTCGGGTTAATAAACTATGATTTATACGAAATATACAAAAATGATTTTAGAAAAATCTATATTTTAACTCCTATACCCCATCATGAATCAAGATGGGACGCATATGGTATACCACATTTTATACAGTTAATATTTTATAATTGTATTTTTTTATTAAGGAAAATACATTTTTGGCTAATATTGTGGTTAATTGATCAAGGCGCATATGATGGATATCTAGAGAGTTTGAGAAAAAAATAAATAAACGAAGGAAAAATTAAGTTTTCAGACAAGATGCCATACGAAAACGATTTTACAAAACACATATTTTGAACAGATGAGCTTTATAAAAAATTAAATAATCAATGTAAATAGAAGAGAAGGGTGTTATGTAATTATTAATACAACTTATATCTCGAAGAAGAGTAAACTTACTATTCCAGTGAACGTTTACTGGCTGTGGACAGCGAATTTGTAATCATTTTTAAAAACATATTATTATTAGCGCTATATGTGCTAAAAAATGAACTGAAAAAGTATACTATCAACACAAATATTATGCAAATTCAGCAATCAAGCAGCCTGGATAATGATACCATAATTGTGTCGTACTATAAGTGTTAAATATATTAGCTTTTAGACTATAAAATAAAAAAGGAATATACTTTTTGCTTTTTCCTAAATAAACTTAATTATTTCAGGGGTTGTACGTACTGTAGGCAATGCAGTAAAGCCCCTGTTTAACTGTATACTGTAATATTTGGGGGAATAAGTCTTCAAGGAAAGTGCTTTTTTACACTTATACTTGATTGATAAATATTAATATTTAAATACCCCATTCAAATCAAAAGAAAACAATATCTTCTAGGTATCAATTATTATAAATATGAGCTTCCCATATTTGATATTTATACATATAAGCAGATTTAAAAAATTGCAAATTGTGTGAAGCTGTGTTTTCTGTAGAGTACAAAAAACTACTACTATGTTAAATATAATTAATATTAATATTGATTTATTTAAAAAAATTAATCTCTAGTGTTATTAACGTAGTAAATCGGTCCAATGTTTACGTGCTGTATATTATAGCAAATTAAAAGGTGTTCGGTTATGTTGATTAATTATTACTATTTCATGAATATATTATTAATTATTATGTATAATTATTATATTATTGAGTATATTAAATATACGCACATAATTATTGTAAGAAAAAAAGTGTTGCTTTACAAAATCGGTTAATTTACAATTTAATTTTAATTTACTGTATTTTAAATTGCCGACGAATTTTTTTATCCAAAAATAATACCACTCAGAGTGGAAGTCCTTAAAAGGGCCTTTTGTATTAAGAGTCCTTAAAAGAGCTTTTTCTATTAATGGTCCTGAAAAGGGCCTTTTTCTGTTAATTATCCTGAAAAGGCCCTTTTTCTATTTAAGGTCCTGAAAAGGGCCTTTCTGCATACTGATGCCATTGAGCAGGACTTGGGTTTTTTCCATCTTTAGGGGGCGGGCGAAAACGAAGAGAAAAAAACGTGTTTCAGGGAACTTTGTTGCTATAAAACGATCATGTGATTTGTTAAAAACAAATCAAAAGCACGGGATGAAGTGACGTGCTCGTTTTTCTAGCAACAATGTTCCCTAAAACACGATTTTGTGTCTTCGTTTTCGCCCGCCCTAAATCCAGCACGACTTATAACTTACTATAACCGGTATAATTTCCAAAGATTATTAACATTATTTGTTTTTAAACTATAAATATTAATAATGTGGACTGAACATGTCCTCTGTAATACCCAGGGATTATTTTTTAAGGTAGACATTAATAATTAACATAATTAATTTAATACGCTCACCCTATTGTGTGATTTTTAAAATAACAAAAATTGTGTAATTAACTCGGAATAATCAGGCAATTTCATTTTTTAAAACTTACAAATCATGTAGTTCAAATACTAATAACTAAGGCAATGCTGGTATATCTTACGAATTTATCACAAATTTTCAAGCCTGGGGAAAAGGGTAAAAACTACCACTGATAAAAAGCTGCATATCCACTAAAATATAGTATACAATCTTAGCTAATTAATACCTTCTTAATACTATTAGAATTCTGCATTTGTTATATAATTTCACCCAACGTTTTCTACTGCTTAAATAGAAGTGCGATCATGTAGCCTTAAGCCCATTTACACTAAAGCAGTTTAGTTCTTTTAAAATGAGCTATTAAGTTATACTCTAGAACTAAAAAAATATCTTTAGGACTTAAAAATTGCTTGTGTAACATTTTAAATCGGTTTGTTGACGATTTAATGCTTAAACCTCTAAACCCTATGCTTGAAAAAAATTAAATTAAATAAATGCATAAGTATTTTGTGTATTAATTAAAGTGGGCTAAATCTTTGCACCATATATATCTTTGTAAATATACATTTTTTGGTATAAGATAACTTACTGAAAAATATTTTTCAGTTTTAATTAATAATGAGTATACGAAAACCTTAGAGAAAAAAATTTAATCTCATGGTGCTATAATTATACGAGAAAACTCCTATTATACACATCATTGATCAGTTTTGTTATTATTAATCTACCTCAAATATCGCAAAATAAAACATTTTTTACCCTAGTGTGTGACGTTCGTTTACCCCGTGACGAATACTTGGTGTGACTGCTGAAAACGTGCAAT
>JAQGBM010001373.1:0-10786 GCA_034698405.1 Symphylella vulgaris | reverse complement strand
TTATTTATGTTTAAATATAAGATATTTAATTATAATTACGTATAACAAACATTTTAATAACTTACAGACTAGTGTTTACATGGATGAAGTAGATAAAGATAAATAATTAAATTAAATTATTATAACTTACAGTATTAGAGAAAAAAATTGAAATTTTATAAAATCTTGAAGAAAAATAATAAGAAGAAAAAAAGAAAATACAGGTAATAATAAAAATAATGTGCACTTATAATAAAATTGTAATATTTTTTAATTTAATTATGTATTCCTATAATAAGTTTATAAGGTAAAAAATAAATATTGGTGTAATAATTGTAATATTTTTTAATTTAATTATGTATTCCTATAATAAGTTTATAAGGTAAAAAATAAATATTGGTGTATAAATATTGGTGTAAATTTACAGTTAATAATTTATCAACAGAGTATAAACATTGTAAACAAAAATTATAAACATTGCATAATATTTAAAAAAATTAAACCTCAGAAACCACGGAAGCAAAAAATCTCTCTAACCATGGAACATTTACTTTCCGTAAACTACATTATGTCGTATTTCCCGGCATATTTCAAATAGCAACCTGTCTGGACCGAGCCTATACAGACTTTAACTTATAAGAAAAAAATATATTAATATTCCAAAACCGCATTATGCACAGTGGATGCTGATGGCAAAACAGTCAACGTTAGGCTACAAGTGATGTGACAGCTCACTCATTATCTTGTATTACACATAATAAACTGCAATAATAGTACCGGGATGCCTGCGCATATACTAAACAAAAGTTCCAACACGAGTCCAAAATTATTGGTAGGAAGAATTAAACGTTTCTCAGAAATTTCTTTTCAAATACAAAAACGTACAAAAGAAAAACTCTATATTTTTCGATCACCACTATTATTATAATATTATTTTTCAGAAAAAAAAAGTTTCAAAATATTTTTTATATTATTATTATAAGAATTTGATCATGTAACTGACCTATGAGGCTGCCATATCATACTTTTTTTTATTTTATAAATTATACGTTAAAATGCACTAATGTTTGTGTTCACACCTATAGACTATAATAGCTACTCGTATGAAAATCTCTTTTTTTCCAGTATTTTGCTGTGTTTTCATGGCGAACTGGGTATAAAAAGAGCCAATATCCGGTTATGGTAGAAAATAAGAAAGACTTCAGCAAGTTAAGTAGAAGCTAAGTTACCGATCTTTCTAAAATGATGCTTTGAAAATATTTTTAAACACCTTATTTGCAATGCATATTAATATTATTGTCAACGTATTCAGCATAGAGACAATTATCAGAGCCACACAATCATCAGGGGCACAAGGCACATTCTTCAGGGGCACTCAAGGGTCTAAATAAGTACCTGCTGCGTGCAAGCTTTATGCAAAACGGGACTTAATTCTTAAGATTAACATTTTCCTTCCTATATGTAGTCCCTTAGGCAGCAGGCTGTAATGCCAAACTACGAAGGATTTTTTTTTCGTGTAGGCTATTGTCACACCTATATAATGCTATGTACAGTACCTTCGTATAATAGGTATTATTTTCATATTATTGTATCCTATATGCAGAATGTTAATAAACCATAAATGTTCAAAGTCACAATAAATCAACAAACCTTACTCGTTTTATACGATCCTGCCAAATTATAATTAAATAAGCGTAATACGCTGTGCAGATTCAACACAGTGTCTATTATCATGGTAGGAAACCTATAAAATAAAATTCCGCAGAATACAACAATACTATAAACACATTTATAGACAAAAACAAAAGGCAGTGGCCGCATGATCTCGCCTATTCATTCCGGTCAGACAACGGATTGTTGCTATTAAAAGCAGGTGGTAAAGTAAAGGTGATTGTACCTACTAACAGCAAGTCCATACCACAGCAGAAGTGACTGTGGAATGCCAGAGAAATCCCCCCTTTGCATCTCTGCTCCATCTTCATCCCTCTTTCTCTCTATAATACCCCCGAAACATATAAACCTTCTACACGTTCGAAAACGGCAGTTACAACCTGCTGCTGTCTAAATCAAATGTGCTGAGCTCCGCAGAAATAACAAACCCCACAATACGGCCTTGTTCTAAAACACCTGTGCTGGCAGCTTTTGGCTTATATGTGCACTGATTCCAATGAGTCAAATACGTTAGATAAAAAAATACTTGGCCGTCAAAGTAAAAAAATCAGTATAGACTGGATTGATAGCCTACTTAAATATGAAAGAATATAATATAGTTATGAGGAACTTACTGAACCAATATTATTGCACTCTAACTGCAAAACTGTTCTGTTTATGTTCTCATGTCATGGCTCATGACAACTATTTAAGCTAGGCTAGCTTATATTTTTTTTACCAGACAAATTTACCAGGTAAAGCTACCGGTAATTCGACTACTTGAACGAATTTCATCATCATCGTATAGACTTTTTGCCAATACTGAGAGTCGCTCATACACCAACGAATGTCAAATTCTTTTATTACAATGTTCATTCGCTCGCTGATACATTCGTTCAATAAAACCGAATTGCTGTAAGGCTGTGTATAATAATTATTAAGACCCAATATGCAAACCAGCAATGAGCAAAGTGGACAACAATGGCTAGCTCGAAGAACGAAATTTTTTTCTGAGTTATAAATAATATTGTAAAAATAAATAAATAAAATTGACATCACCAAACTTGAATTTCCGCCTTCATCAACTTTGCGGGTCCAGCAGGCTGCTGATGCACTAAAAAAAATTTATACTCACAATATCCCCTGTCATGACCTCATGACATATCATGATGCATAGCTCTTTCTTCAACTCATCCCCCTCTTCGTAATTCTTCAACATCTTCGTTCACTCCATCCATATATGTGATGGAGGAAACAAAATTTATATAGCCTACGCAGTATTTTACGTGCTTGTCCGGAGTTTCAGCACAAGGTGTAAAAAGAAGGTAAACGATACCTTTTCGCCGAGTTCCTTCTTCGTTTTTTTCCTCCTTTTTTACAACAATAGCATTTTTTATATTTGATCTGTTTGTGGTAGAATAGTCTTGTGTATTAGGATATAGGAACATCACCCCGTGTTTGCTCGTGGGTCTAAATATTAAATTACATTCTTCTTTCACCTTATTCTTCCCCCCAATAATATATAAGAGGGGTTATATTACGGTGGGGGTCTGTATTTTCGCACGGATGCAGTTTAGTACCCGATGGTCTAAATGCTACATAACACCGTATATCAAATCATTTCTCTATAATCTTCCCCCGCAAACGTTATATAGCCTCTAAGACATGATGACCACGCACTGCTTGAAATTTATATGGAGCTCCCCCATATATACTAAGTTAATATCTTAATCAAATCACCCATACTTTTGATTTGAAATAAAGTACTATACGATCTAATAACATACAGCCATATTGAGAATTGATTACTTAAATTGATAGGCTACCGCAAGTATTCTTTTTTAAAGTTTTAAAATATATCCTTGTAAGTTAAATACGAGTATCTGCAAATCTGTAAGGGTATTTGTAAGTTTAAAATTGAACAGTAAAAGACTGTAAAGTATTAGATTGGACCGAATTGGCGTTCCCTATTGAGAAGTCTCCTAGGTAACATCTACCAGAGTGGCCAATTGGGAAAATGGACCCTGATGTTAGTAGGCAACCTTTAAATTTAGCCTTCTTTATGCATTTGCCAACTTATCAGCTATCCCAAAGGCAAAGATTGATGTCAGTACAATTGATAAATCTACGTACACCGACAGGGATAAATAAATGGAACTGCTGATTAACTTAGCCGATCCCTTTATCAGTGATCACAGTAATTAGCTAACACTAACACTAACAGTTATTAAAAGTTATATCACTTAAGGGGTAGCATAATGGTATCCTAATGCAATCAATAGAAGCAAAAAAACCAGTCATGGTGTATACTGTATATAGTTGTTTAAAAATTGCCCTTATACTTCTTAAGTTTCGAAAACCAGCAAATGAACATTAAACAGGAGACTGCACTCTTTGATGTTTCCTGTTATAGACTGCTGCAGGAATACTACTTTTTTTTAAAACTCAGTTCAGAAAAAGGAAGAAAAACAAGCACCGAATCACTCATGCAAAGGGAATATTTTCAAATCTACAGTCTTTCAGTAAATACGTTTTGACAGTTATTTCAAGTAATCTTCTCTGTAGCTCCGAATGCATATACACACACTATATAGCCACCCACCCACACAACAAAAGAGGGGGTGGGGTGGGAAGTTTAAAATTCTTTTTCTTTCTTCTCTTTCACCCCCTCTCAGTTGACACCAGCATCCTTCTTGAGCAGTAACAGAGTATTATATGGATTCCTAGTCCCACCCAAGTATACTCCAGTCGTAGACATTCTTCAACTCCAAACCAGTTTTCGACCTGTAAACACTTCTATTTTTTTTTTTCAACTTACACAAAATGCAATAGAATGTTATTCACAACTTTACAGATAAAGGTTACAGAGTATATAAAGACAATTTCGTCTCTAAAAGGGAATGGTGGGTGCAGATACGGACCGTATTATTTCTATATAAGAGATTTTTCACATTGAGCTTTTTTGCTAATCCATGACCAAAAAACATTTAAAAAACTCTTAAAGGGAAGAGTGAGAAAAAAATCCTGTTCCTATATTTTAACATCATTGAAGTTCAGCAAAATATTGTTCAGAAGAATGGTGCTAGCCTGCTAGTTCACTAACAGTGGCGGAACTTCAAATTTCGCCCCCTACCTCATCCCCCCCCCCCCCCAAAAAAAAAAAGTGAAGTCAGATTTTGGGCCTACCCCACCTCCACCCGCAGCAGATGTTTTCCCTATGTTTCTCCAATAGCTAGCTCCGCCACTGATTTTAAGCATACCTATTATGTCTCAGTATAATGGAACATTTGATCGTTCATATACCGATATTCCGTAGCTGATCTCCAGTCCCAGCACTGACAGGTAATGTCGAAGCAGCTCCACCGTCAATTATTATGCATAATGGCCCATCCTAGTTAACTCTAATAATATAATTTCTTACCTATGAGTATAGGCTATATGTTAGAGAATAGGCTACAGGCCTTGCCGACTAAAAATACGAGTGCTATAGTTACATTGGGTACCGTCGTAACTTAATATCATAATCAAACATTAATAATTTAACATAATCATGAATAGTTTAAGGTAAATAACCTATTATACAGCGTAGCTAATATTATCATAACATTTAAATATTCAGTATTACGGGGTATAATGTCAGATTAAAATACTGTAATGAAAGCAGTAGGCTACTTCTTAATTTGCAAAAAAAAAGTTAATTTATAGAGCAATATAAACTCGTTTTCTAGGTGAATACTAAAAAAAATACTATACTTTATTTTTAAACACGCGGTATACAAGTAATACATAACAAGATATATCGTTAAATTTTAATTACATCCTATAATAATTAAAATAAAAATAAAAACGTGCTATACGGTATGTGGGTTTTGGGGAAGATTGTTATAACTGTCATTTTAATAACTATTTAAAAAAAAACTACGTATCAAACCATCTGGATATATTTTTCACTTCTAATTAATCCCATTTATTAATTTTATGATCGCACATCGTCAACAGCCAGGCTTTTTTCTGCAATCAATAAAAACAAAAAGCTATAAAATCAATTCGTTTCAACTAACTTATGAGCTCACAACACAGCAGCCCCGTATATTAGAGAAATGAACCAACTGTTCTCGCTGTGCCTTGTCTATCAAAAAGTCATACCAATTAATTAGGACGATTATTATATATTTTTTTAATTAACACATTTCACTGCTGCTGGTCTTACGTTCCAAAATTTTACAATAAAAAAAAAAAGTTTACCCGCAAGAAAACTAAAGGCTACTACAATCATGTATATTTTAGTAAAAAAAATATTACATGTAATAATATTATAGGCCTACATATAGTAGGCCTACATATTTTAGAAAAGAAAATTGATTTTAAATGTTTTTAACGTAACGTAAATTTTTACATTAAAGTTTTAATTTACGGGGTAATATTCAAATAAATCAATAATATTACGTATTGTTTTTTTATGTAAAAAAAATTAACAAACACAATAATTATTCATAATTATACAAGCTACATTATTGTTTTTTATGTTTAAAAATTTTTAATGTATAAAAATGTAACAAAATGTAACAAAATCTACTACTTATTTAGAATTTTCTTTACATTAGGCCCTATTTTAATTTAATTTTTTTCTAATTGAAGTAAAAAAATGCTCTACTATATAATTTTTATAAGCCATTAATTTAAATAATTTTACATCATAATTATATATTATGTAATCAAACTAGTTACACAGGCCTACTTTAAAATAATAATAAAACACTATTATTATTATTAAAGCACACTCTCAAATGTTTTTGTACGTATAGGGTGCAAAGATAGCTTGTGGATCTTATTTTATTGTTCCCCGTCATGTTCACCCAAACTGCAGCAGTTTATCCACTTCGATTATTAAAGAAAATAAAATTAAATATAAAAAAATCCTAACCTACATAAGGGGGGGTTAAATTCTCCAGTGCACTACTAACAATTACATGGTCTTATAGGGAACACAGCAGAGGAACAGTATTAAGCCACCTGTGTTAGGGTATATACTGTGTGCGGTCCTAACACTCTTCTCGATTGTTTATAGGACCCTGTGGACCTAGGGGGGACCTTAAGTATAACACACTCAGTATTGAGGGGTTGCTATAAGCGTTCGTATACAAAGTGTGACGTGGACAATGAAACGTGGATGGGGGTTTCCTTTCCATCTGGCAATATGTCCCGCCAGAGGAAGGGAAGGGAGGGATAAATATAAAAAAATATATTTATTCGAATCATCAATTTACGAGTCGTATTTTTGGTATATACTTTGGTTTTTGAAGAATTGGTTATGGTTTTAAAATTTTAATTAAAAATAATATTAAGATGAGGATTGAGGATATAGGATTTAAGAGAGGTACCGGTACTTGGCTGCAATAACATTCATTTATAACAAATGAATCCATGGGACATTTTGATTATAGATATTTTGAAAAGATAATGTGACACGATGACAGTAACCCGCTGAGCTATTGCAATACCCTTAGGGTGATATTATTTAAATGACTGATATGGTATACCACGCAAATGGAGTAAAATATTTTTTAAAGTAATTTATTAAAAAACTATAATTCACGGATCAATACACATGCTACATTCAATCGAAGTGTATTACTTTACTCATTAGTTTTATTGTGTTTCACCGTATTCAATTTAATTTTATTTGCTGCAGTAAAAAAGAAACGCAATTTTTCTTCTAAGTTACTACTGTTAGCACTGCTGTTAGTTACATGGGACAGATTTTTGAAATACGTCCTCTGTACAAAAAATTAATGAGTTTATAACTTTATGCATGGTAATAGGCCATGCAGTCCAGGGCCAGTCCATATAAGGATAGGCCTGTTACCTGTGGGATACTGAAATTTTTATAGATACTGATTTTTATAGATCTCTTATGCCATAAAATACGAGATAGATCATAACATTTATATAATACAATTAATGTATTTTAAAATTCTTCTACGAATAAGTTTAAGTTACATTTCAATATTTTCAAAATGTTGGTTATTTTTAAACCAATCTTATAAGTTAGTTAGCCTCGTTACATACCTTACCCAATTTTTTAATGACTTGGTTGACTAAGATTGGTTTTGGCTAAAAATCAGGGTTAGGAACCCTTATTTATTTCGGTTCGGGTTCCGGTTCCGGTTCTTCCAGTAAATAAAATTTCGGTCCCGGTTCCGGTTCCGGATCCTGAAAAAATTTCGGTTCCGGTTCTTCGTTCGTATTGAATTTAAGAGCAATTTTTGAAAAATGAGAAAAAAAACACAATATGCAACGAGTTAGGAGAGTATTATTTTTTATTTATTGAGAGAGAGAGAAAATATTAAAAAAAAACAACATATTTTAGTCATTTATACCGTCTTTATTGTTTATTTTCGGTTCTGAGGTTCCCAAAATCTAAAAAAATTTGGGTTCCGGTTCCGGTACCGAACTCTGCTAAAAATAGGCCAAAATTTTGAAAATTTTGAAATGGTATACAGTACAAGGTATTATAGCCTAAACTTACTCGTAGAAGTACAAGAATTATTTAAAAATACATGCAATGTATTTTCTAATCTTTATGCATGGTAATGGTATTTTTTTACTGAATAGTTATTATTCAAAAATACTAATTCCTAATATACTGTACTATTACTAGAATATGAATCTATAAAATTCCTAACTTGAAAAACTTTTCTTCCTGAATATAATAATAACATTGTGATGCATCTCTGAAGAGATCATAATTATATTTACATAATATACCGTCCTAAACACACAAAGAAGTATAATATGCTTATAATTGGCGGTTTTCTGCATATGACCGTGACAGAAGCAGGTTTCGCTAAAATATCTAGAACTATTATTTTAGAGGATTTAGAAATGCTCTTGTTTGAAGAATGGATTTACGTTGAAACAGCCCTGATGGAATATTTGCAGATGATATAAACGCCGAGGTATTTATTCTGCTACTGCTGCTGATGCTTTTGATGCTGTAGATATAATAAGAGACCCGATCTGATGTGCTGGAGCCGTATCAAATCTATAATTTGCTGTTTGTTTAACGAAAAGAATTATATAAATTGATACTCTTATTTTTAAATCAATAATATTAAAAGCGAGGACGTATATATCTGTGATATAGAAAAACCAATCCTATATAAAATAATAAAACAACAAAAATAATATTAAAAAAAAAATTATTTTTCGGTAATTATTATTTTGTAACTATTTATTTGTATCATATAGGCCCTGATAATTTTGGTAAAATTATTTCCAAGGATTCGTGCATGAACTCCGTTTCCAATTTTCTATTCACCCCCTCCCCCCTCCACATTTTTCTATCCATAAACTAAACACTCACAGTACACCCAGCCTCATTTTAATGCTGTGTATATTACCTATAGTTAACCTAATACATTTCAATGGCAAATTTGGTTTCCCGCTGTTTTCGTTAATACCTGGTCTTTCATGGAAAAATAAAGTGTTTTACTGATGTTGGATATTGTTTCTATCGAGCCATGTTGAAGAAATTTAAAAATATGTTTTGAATTGTTTTATTTTAAATTACTTTTAAACTCGGATAACGCGTCGTAAGTAAGTTAAAGTAAAACAATTCAATTCATATTAATAAATTTCGTCAACGTGGCTCGATAGAGACAATATCCAATATCAGTAAAAACACTTTAGTTTTCCACGAAAGACCAGGTATTAACGAAAACAGTGGGAAACCAAATTTGCCATTGAAATGCATTAGGTTATACTAGGTACTTACCACACAGCATTAATAGCAAAAGTGTTAATATGCTGGATGTACTCGTACAAAAGTTGGCTTACAATTTATTACTCTAGATAGTCATAAACTTTCCAGTTTTTTCAAGTGCTTTAAAAAAGTTTACAGACAATCAGTAGCCTTTATCTATGGGTATGGGGGTGGAAGATGGGGTTATCTTGCAACTTTTGGGGCTGGAAATAGGGGCTGATAATGAAAATTATTTTGTTTTAAATGTACGTATTATGCTGTCTGTTTCGATTTGGTCTATCTCTTTACATAAAGAGACACTTTCTGTTAGAGTAAGTTAAATCGTAATTAACTAAAGGAAAATGACAAGATTTAAGAAAAAACTTTGTCCAAAGAAGATTAATTTTCTTTATTTGTAATTTTAATTTTATTAAAATAGACTAACACAATTTTATGGGAGAGGATTTGGAGTTTTTTATTTTACTTTTAAAAAATTAATCCTGTCATTATTGAATTCCAATGATTGAAAATTAAAATCCGATTTACAAAATGGGTCTTTCTTTTTGCAATAATCAAGAATTTGCCATAAAAATTTCTGGAAAAAATGGCAATTTTTATGGTAAACTAACGTGTATAGGCATACTAACGTGTAGACACTCTTAGTTTTGGCAGATGACATCATGCTTTAAGTAAATATTAAAGGTTTTGAAGGTTAGTTTTGCTGTAGAGTCGAATTAAGTTAAACAGCATGTGATAAAATTATAGTATTAAAGACTATTATTAAACTAACTAACAAAAAAGGCACTTCTAGAACAAAATGCCTCTTAAAATATTAAACTCTTAATATTCATCTATCAGAATCATCATATTCATTTCTATTAGAGATCACGGATTACAGAATTGTAATTTTTAAAGAAAATATTATAGTTCATCTTTAAATAATACTTTTTTTAATAGAGTATATTATTAAGAATATTAAATTGAAAATAATTTTCGATATATTAATATTTGCAAAAATTATTAATTAATGATATCTAATGGTGATAGAAATAAAAATATATTTAAAATAATAAATTAAATGAATGGTGAAATTAAATAAATTATAATAATGGTACCGTAAATGAAAAATAATTATTCTTTGAAGAGTATTAAATTTTAATTGCTAATAATTTTGTTATCATTTGTAATTATTTTAGTTAGATAACTTAGTATTAAAAATACCATTTTAATTTAATAGACGTATTATTATTAAAATTTTATAAAAATTAAATAAGTGAAATAAAATTTTAAAAAAATATCATTAATAAAAATCATCTTAATAAACTTAATGAGAGTATTTACTAAAATAACGTTAAAATAATATTAAGTGTTTGATTCATTAAAACTTATTATAAACCACTGAATTATTCATAT
>JAQGBM010001372.1:0-10788 GCA_034698405.1 Symphylella vulgaris | reverse complement strand
TATTAATATATTTACCAATATTAATGAAAAAAAAATTACTAAAGTTTTGAGTTTATTGTTGGGCACTTCAAGCCTTTGAGATTGAAATATTATTACGAATTTTCCACACTACACAGCATGGTTTAATTACGAAATTTGAGAATAATTCTATTATTAGGAAAAAACCCTGTACTACATGTATTTTACAGCTGTGTTTCAGTAGAAAAAATAAAACGAGTTATTACACTTCTTCATGCATGCTGTGTGGGTCATTTGTCTATATCTTCCAGTTTCATCTGATAATAGACGATAGACCAGGGATTCCTTATTACGGTAATTTATGTAGCCTACATAAAAATTTGTGCAACCGGACCACTTTTAATTTTTCAGCTTACAGTAAATTTTATTAAAGTAAAAAAACAATAATTACATATAATAATACAGCCTACAGAATTAACAATAATTATTAATTTTATAATAATTTTATGCTCATTAATAACAATCTTCACTTGGCCTGTTTAACTTGAATCATTTCTCTTAGGTTGTCTTCACTTTCCTTCAGATTTTTTTCTAAGTATTCCTTATTAGTCTAAAAAGATAGAAAGACATTTATAATAAGATCAAATATAGATTTTACAGCATGTTAAAAAAACAGGAGAGCATTGGCATTACCAATGCAATCCCAAGTTACATTTAAAGCTTAGGGAAGGGAACAAGCTTTATAGTATTTAGGCCTAGTTTGACTGTTTTCAGGACTAAGAACCTGCTTAGACTGATGTAAATCTGGCCAAGCTTACTGTGAATACATACCTCCAGGGTTTTTATTTTTTCTTCTGCACTGGAAATTTTCTTAGCCAACAGGGTTTGGATATCAGACATTGGTGTAAGAACAAACCTAAGCAATGTACATTATTAATATTGTCATATATTTCAACAACTAAATATGTTTAATTAAGTTACTTACATTCTGCCAATTCCTTCATACATTCGGGTGTCCTTGTCCAGACCAGAAATCTCCTGATTCGTGATAGTGGAATGTTGGATGCTTCTCCTTAAGCCTTCACCCTGTAGATCAGCTAATCTCAGCTTTTGTGCTGTTTCAATCATTTTCATTTGTAATTCTTGGAACGCCTACAAAATAACATATTACGGTAAGCATAATCATAATCAGAAATTGATTTTTTCTGTGTAACAGTTTTAAATTTACAGTCATTAGGGCCAACTGAAACCAATATAATTAAACTATACCAGTAATATTTTAAAATAATGCATACCTTCTTAAGTTCCATATCTACCGGAGGAGCGTTCGCCGACATTTCGGTAAATTAAGCAATTTCCTACACAATTTGCAAGATTAATGAAAGTTGAAAAAAATTTAAGTGGAAGCCGCCATTTGCAAAAATATCATTAGAATTTTTACAAAGCGCTGTCAACAACTCTGAAAATAAATGAAAATTAGATTAAAAATAAAATAATGATATGCATGCTAATAAACAAAAATTGAATGAAAATGTAAAATAATGACTATTATATTTTTTACAAGCTTTGGAATAAGCAGGAATTAGCTAGTCTGCTAGGACGCTCCAAAACCGCACCCATACTTTTAGGCGTCACTTGATCATCACTTCCGCTTGTGTTTTTTTTAGTTTCCGGTTTCCCCCGCGTGAAATCCATTGTTCAGTGAGGAGATATTTTTATCTATTTCATATTGAATTAGATAGTTTTAAACTTTTAAAAATATAAAAAATGGCAGATGAACATAACGGAGACTACGCAGAAGACTGTGATCAGGGATTTGAGAACTTCGAAGGAGATAATTCTGAATTTGCCGAGCAGCCTCTTGCCGACGGCATGGAAGTTCAAGAAGGTGCTGATGGAGACAAAACGGATGACAAAGAAGCCGATGATGAAAGGTAGATTTATATAATAGTTAATACTCAGATTAAAAATTTTTAATAATATATTCTTTGTGGGAATAAGCTTGGACCGACAGCGAACTGTTGCGTAGCCTATTTTTCTTTTGTTAATGCGAGGGCTAGAAGCATCTTTATTGATTAAAAAGGGCGATTTTCAAAATGGCGCAGGTTTCTTGTTCAAAATTATTGACGGCGTCCTCCCATCATACAGAATCCAAGTAAATCGATACTGAGTGTGGATTCGTGCGTATGGCGAGGCACGCATCTGATTTTATTTCTTATTTTCTAATCCTGGGCAGTGTTATTTTTGTAAAATAGCCTAAAAATATTAATTATCATTAAAAAGGTGCACAATGCTTACTGTCGGTTCAGCGTAATCCTGCGGAGTCTCGGAGAGTCGGAGAGAAAATCCAAAATTTATAGGGCATAGTAGCATTTTAGCTATCATCCTTACCTTAGTTTTTTTCTCTCTCGGTAAATGCTGAAAACATTCCAGTGCCGATTTCTAAATTTTGTAAATATTATCCTTAGGAAAGGGTTAAATTCACTGATTATCGTAGGTTAAATTTGTAAATTTTTATCATGTTAAAAAAAAACTTATTAAATAATAAATATAAATATATGCTTTGTTGATTTGTATGATTGAGATTAATATTGATTTATAAATATGTTTTTAATACACAACTTTTAATAAGGAAAGGGTAGCCTTATTTTAGCCTTTGAAATTTGAATAAAATAGGAAATTTTAGAAAATTTTACTCAACTGGGTATCCTTGGTTCCTGGCACCAGTAGGAGCGTCGTTACTTGTTATTTTGTCGTTGCTTTGTTATTTAAGGAACATAAAAATTAAAAATGCTTGTAAAATCACTAGTCTGCCCCGCAGGGTTAGTCAGCGACTCAGCGTAAGGTTAGGTCTATTCGCTGGTCCGGAATCCAGCGACCAAATTGGCCCAAATCGCCGGGCTATTAGTCTGCCAGGCGGTGCCAGGAACCAGGGATTGCCTTAATATAACTTTTGCATGAAATTTTCTAATTGTGTGGTCTCTTCTGATTTCATTTTAATTTCTTTTTTAATTTTCAGCTGCTGTGTGGCATTTTTTACATTAGGTTAAAAATTTATTACAAGCTCTCTCTATAATATTACATCAAAAATATTTTCACTCCTTTTCATCCTAGTCTTTAACAGTATCAATAATAATTATGTTTCTATTTGGTATAAATAATCTATTCAAATGTTTTCCAATTTGTGTTAATAATATTTCAGCTAATAAAATTCCTTACCTAAAGTATTCGTATTTTAACTTTGGCAAATGGAAGAAACAAAAGAAGTTTTAAAGTTAAAGTAAATTATACAATAAAAAAAGTACTGCATATCCCAGTTTAATAAAAAAAATTAAGTGTAAAGGTCCTAAAGGATATCATCTTAACTATTGCATTAAAATATATGGGTGAAGTGAGAGAAGTTGAAATTGCATCAATACATTCCTTGTAAGCCACAAGCGGCTGGTAATGTTCAGCTAGAATCTATCCAACAGGTTGATCCAACAATGGAAGGAAGGAAGTGGAATTGGAAGAAGCTGTCCAGCCTGAGGATGAAAGGCAGGATGGTAGGAAAGAAAGTTTTAATATGTTGTGCACAATATTTGCTTTGGATAAGAATTTTAATTACACACAACAGCAACTATGACTAAATCTTTCATATTAAATTAAAATCATAAACATAAAACATTAATGGGTGTGTTGTAGGCTAATGGGGAAAATGCACTTAGTAAATCAAACAAAAACAAAGGAAATATTTGCACACCAGTTAACAATAATAAACTAGCCAAGATCAGTTAATTTTTTTCTTTCATCATTGTTGAATGTGCAGCTAAAGATAATGAACTAATGAAAAGCAAGTTTAAAAAATTCAGAGGAAGAAAAATATTGTGTATCAGTGGGAGAGAGAAAATCAGTAATACTACATTAAAAAAAGAAAACTAATGGTGTTTTTTTAATTATCAGTATCTGCTTGTAAGTGACTAAAAGTATTTCATTTGTTGCTTTAAAAATTTTTAAAATAGTTAACAAAAAAGCCTTGGATTTACACGAAGACGAAGAAGACAGCATACATTTTTTCATATATTTGAGGATTAAATAATATTTATTTATTTAAATAAATGTGGTAAAACTTAAAAAGAAAATATTGCCTAAGCTTCCTATTAAATTGATTTAAAGAAGTAGGAAATAATATGAATTCATAACCATGAAGCCAGCATTTATAAGAATAGCATAATTTTTTCATAGAAGGATTAAAATCTGTACAAGTGCCCAGGCAGTAACTGCATCCACCTCATCTGCTCATTCATACTTGCTAAACTTTCAAAACAAAACTGATCTTGGTTAAGTTGAACTTTTCATCTTTAGAATGTAATTCTTTTTAAAGTTAATGTAATTTGTATAATTAATTAGCAATAAAATTAAATATAGTTATTAAAAAAATTAGAAGTAAAAATTTTAAAATCTTAATAACTTAATAGGCCACATTTTATTTAGTGAAGTAAGACTACTCTTGTTTATGCACTAATGAGAAATTTATGTTTGCCAGGTGTGAGATTAAGAAGTGTGCAATGGACCTGCACAAGACTACACTTTAATGGTATTTACCATTACTTCTTTTGCCTTGGTAGTTTAATTTTACTACCCATGCAAAAATTAATTGTAATTATACCAAAATAATAGCTATAAAGTTAAATTATTTTTGTTCCATTTCATTCTTTGAGAGCATTATTAGATTTCACTCATTAATATTTTTACTTATAACTTTAAAACTAGCATCATCAGTATTCTTTAATTAAAGAACTTTCAACTAGAAGCATATTTTAAAGTTTTCAGATAAATTGTAGTGGATTTGATAACCTGTCTTTATAATTTTGTAAATATTAAGGTAAAATTTGTTCTAGGGTTTAAAGAGCAAAAAGTGTAAACATTATTTTTCTGCTTTATGTGTTACAGGAAACTCTTTGTGGGTGGATTAAGTTGGGAATCGACACAAAGTGAGTAGCTGTTGCTCTAAAATTATAAATTTTGAAAGGTGACGTAACATTTTTAAAAATAATTTATTTAAATATTTGCAGAGGACCTAAAGGAATACTTTGGTGCATATGGAGACATTGAAGATATAAATATTAAGACAGATCCTGCTACAGGAAGATCTCGGGGGTTTGCGTTCATCGTGTTCCTCAAAAAAGAATCTGTTGATGCTGTAAGTACTTTTAGTTGGTTCCTTGATGTGTACAGTTGTAAAAATGTTTAAGTTTGTTATAACAGGTTTTGGAGGGAGGTCCACACACAATAAACAACAAACAAGTTGATCCTAAAAAAGCCAAAGCCAGACCAGGCATCAAGAAAATCTTTGTTGGTGGATTAGATCCAGAGTACCCTGAAGCTGACATCAGAGCTTATTTTGAGAAATTTGGAAAGGTAAATTTTCATTTTTTTTAAGGGTCTTGTAATTTTGTACTAACTTTCATTGCCTGCTCTGAATTACAGATTGAAGAAATTGAACTTCCATTTGACAAACAAAAGAACCAAAGGAGACAGTTTTGCTTCATCACTTTTGAATCGGAAGAAGTAGTTGACGAAATCTGTAAAGAAGCCAAGCAGACGATCGGAGACAAAGAATGCGACATAAAGAAAGCCACACCAAAACTCGAAAGCCGTCCAAGCCGAGGTTGGGGAGGCTCGTCAGGAGGTGGAAGGGGACGAGGTGGCAAGGGCCGTGGACGAGGTGGTTAGTGTTAAAAATATTTAATCTTTCAATTATGTAAATTTCTCATAAAATGATGTTATTCATTTTATTAGGTTATAACCAAGGAGGATGGGGCCAAGGTGGTTATGGTGGTGGATATGGACAAGGATATGGAGGTGGCTATGGCCAAGGTTATGGAGGCTATGGCGGATATGGAGGCTATGACTACACAGGCTATGGAAATTATCCAACCGGCTATGACTATTCTGGCTGGGGACAGGGAGGATATGGAGGTTATGGCGGTAGTGGATACGGTAAGCAATCAATGTAAAATATCTGTATTAAAGATCACTTTATTCTTGAATTCTGACTGCTTTGTTTTTGTGCAGTTGAGGTATAGTGGTTGAGGGATTTAGTGGGTTTTAATTGAGTAGTTTGCAGATAAAAAAATCTTTTAACAAAAATTCTGAAGGCTCTGCTAGATTTAGAATTAGTTTGCATGTTTTTTTTTTTATCTAAACTTTACAGAACTGGCATGTCAGAAATTTTTTTTTTCCAAAAAAAAAAAACACCTGCTTTGATTTGCACACTGTGCATGTAATTTTCTTTTAATAATCTCAAAACTGCAAGTTGATGGGGCTAGCCGGTTTTTTTGTTTTTTTTTTTTTTTTTTTCTTAAACTTGAATAAAAATATTAAAATTAACGTGGATACTCTTCTCATCTCCAGGACAGCAGTCGGGTTATGGTGGTAAAGCCAGAAGGGGAGGCGGTGGAGGATATCACCCATACAGTCGATAAGCAATGACGATTTTAACACAGGTAGGATAGAATCCCCTTAGCTTAGTACTCTTAGTCTAATTTTTAATAAAGGTCAATCTAATTGAAATGCAGAAATTTTTTTTTACAAAAAAAATAATTTTTTTCTATTCACCACACTTTTTTCATTTAGGTAGACCTTAATTACCCCCAAAATAACCTAGGGAGAAGTTTAGATTTTTATTTGTATTTGGGACTTTGTTACAGATCACTTTCATGAAATCAGAAAGCTTCATCACATCAGTTTCAAAAAAAAAATTTTTTTTTAACAAAATGACTTATTTGCGATAGGATTAAAATACATGTTTTGTTTGGTCATGTATTCTTGTACATATTAATTGTGAGAATAATTGTAACAATAAATTTGTTTTGAAGCTTAAATGTAGATTTTTAAAGGAGATAAACTTTCTGACAAAATTAATTTAAAAAAAAATAATATTTTATTACTATAAATGTGTTTGCCTTGGGACGACATAGCCATTATTAAAGGTTTGTAAATATTTAATAATAATAATTAAGGGTTTGGGTCAATTCTGAGATGAGATGAAGGAATTTAAAAAAATTTCGCCCAGTTCTTAGCATGGATTTTATTACATGTATTTTAGGTCCAAAGATGATAGGTTTGTGGGATCTCTTTATCACCTGCTGAGTGCTGCCTGAAGAAATATATAGCTATGAGTGTTATCAGGGAAATAATACTGTGGGCTAGTTTATTGTATTGTTGAACTGGCAAGTGCAGCATTTTTTTTCCCCCAAGTCAGCCAAACATATTGTTGTGCAGCATTTCTAGTTGTGCTTTCCTTTCATTAGCACGTGCCTGAAAATAAAAAATATATCTTAATTTTACTGATTAAAATTAATCAGCTTTTAACTATGCTACAATACTTTTTCCTTCCTAATTTCTTCATAATCTGCATCATCTGTTGGCATTTCGTATCTGCACAATGGACAGGAGTTAGTCTGAAAATGACAGCATTTACTTCAAGTATTTTCAAGGAATAAAATTAAACTCAGTTGTAATATACCACAAGTGAGTGAATTTTTTGCCAATAATTTGACCCACGAGTTCTTACTTTTTGCTGAGTAAACAACGAGTTGTTTATTCTGCAAAAAGTAAGAACGAGTGTTGAATTATAGCAAAAAATTTATCTTGAGTGGTATTTATTTAACTGGAGTATGGAGTATATCATGGCAATGACGTCATCAAGGTGAATATACCATAGTGTGGTGTATTCACCTTGATGACGTTATAGGAATGGTATACTCGATTACATACCTTCTTTAGCCAAGGAAGTATACAAGTGTTATGGAAAACATGCTTGCAGGGTAATTCCCTCACTTTCTGCAGCAACTTGAATTCTTCTAAGCAAACTGGACATTTTGATACTGCAATAAGAAGTTTTTAAAGTTAAGTGTCATAGTCAAGTTTCTTGAGCCTGCAGTTACCATAAAACGTGGATACTTTGGCAGACCCATTAATATTCAGTTTTTTTTCGTGTAAAATGAAGGTGATAAATACATTGATAATACCAATCACCGTTACCGTTCATAAGACTTAATTTATAACTAGTTTAAATAATTTAGCATCAATACACAGCAGAATTACGCCAAACAGTTCGAACGGCACCATCTGTCAACAGATCATTTGGACCTACTTACATTAACCTGAAGTTGTGTGCTATAGGGTCCGATGGAAGTTGCACATTCATAGTGTTATCCATTCATGGTATTATCAATATATTTATAGCCTGAATTAATTTTGCACGAAAAAACTGAATATTAATGCTATGTATACTACCTTGTAACCTAATGCATTTCAATGGCAAATTTGGTTTTAGACTGTTTTCGTTAATACTTGGTCTTACGTGGAAAACTCGATAGAGACAGTGTCCAACATCAGTTTTAACACTTTAGTTTTCCACGAAAGACCAAGTATAATTAACGAAAACAGTCTAAAACCAAATTTGCCATTGAAATACATTAGGTTACGAGGTAGTACTACACAACCTTAAGGGGTCTGGCAATGTTGCCCTTGTCAGGCTTGTCTGCCAAAGTATCGGACTGCACTTTGACGGTACCGTATATTATATAATTAGCCTATCTACCTGGTAGGCTAATGGTTTGTAAATTGTATAAATAACAGAAAGCATACCATTTGACTGAGAGTCGACTGTAAATTCTGGTAAGTTATTTACGAATGATTTCGAAGCTGGTGGAGCTGTGATTGCGTTTTCCATTATTCTGTAATTTCAATATTTAACAAAATGTGCTTAGTCATCACTGAAATTCCAACCTGAGCCAGCATAATATTGACTTACTCATCAAGTACTCTAAAATCCCGCAATAATCTGCAAAGTAATGGTAAGTGATGTTTAATTATAATTACTGCTGTTAAAATCTATTTTGATTTTGAGCAGAAATAGGACATGTTTAGGCTATCATGGTTGATGGTTCTAACATGGATTCTAATGGTTCTAATAAAAAAATGGAACAGAATAATCAATTTACCTGGCCATGTGTAGAAATTCATTTGGTCCTTCTCCTGGTCCAAGGGGTTCGCAGTTATGTTCGTCATAATAAGATGCCATACTTTATGAATTAATACTATTTAGGGATTTTATAAATATTACCGTGTTATGTGCTTCTGATATTACTCAAATTTCACCTGTCCAAAACCAAAACCACTGCGTCTGCTAGACTGCAGCTGCTGCTCTGCGCGTGTGATGCCTGTTGTGACGTCATTTTTATGTAATAGGTAATTTGTCAATAGAATAAATTGTTAATACTAATAAAATACTTTGAAGTCTTTATTTGTAATAAAATAAACTTGAAAAATTAACTGGTTCTTTTCATGATAAAACTTGGTAAGATCTTACATAGGCGTTTTTTTTTCAACTTTGATTATTACAGGAGCAAATAACACACTGTTATGTGCTTCTGATTATTATGGGTATTTTACTGGTATTGTTATTCTTGTGACAGTTGCTGCCCTGGCTGACAGGCGACAGCTCAGCTGAGAATTCGTCTGCTACTCTGCTGAAACTGAATCGCTCGTTTGCAGGAAAGCTTGAAATTTTGTGTTGACTGGTATTATTTATTAACATAACAATAATACTATATTTATATAATGGAAGAATCAAAAGACAAAGAAAACCCACCAAACGCTGAAGGAAAAGGTAGGATTACTAACAAATTTGTCTACTAGGGGGGCTGCCGGCTGTAGCCTACTGCCAACTGTGTTTCAATGGCTAGCGTCAGGGAATATTCCTCGCAACCGTGGTTTTTGGCTAGTGTCAGGGAAGATGATAACACAAATTTCACATTATAGTACACTTTTCAAATGTAATTGTAACATAAAAGCTCCCATCTTTCCTTGCACTAGCCATGAACCTAAATCAAGCGAGGGAAGTCGGAGGCTTGGAGCACTGCAAGCATGAATCCGTTTTCACTTTTCATCTTCCCTGGCGCTAGCCAAAAACCATGGTGGGATTGGTGGAGCGAGGGAATATTCCCTGGCTATAGCCTTGCCGTTTTCAATACGATCCTCTCGGACGTAATTTTGGAAAGCTAGCTATTCGCCAAAATTACCACCCTATCATTTTTAGAAGAAAGCACCACAATGTAGGCCTACTGTACATTGCACAGACGACAGAGCATTCAAATCTGATCTGATCTGAGTCTCTGACCCAAGTCACCCAACCACTGCTGAGTCTGCTTCCGTGCTTCGCCTTCACAAGTTCACTCACGTCAGTGGCGGATCTTGAGACTCGATCTAATTCTAAAGCCTAAAGGAGTGGGGACGGGAGCACATGGGCCGAGGCGCTCGGCAAAGCTCGAATTTCCACATTAATTATTATGACAAGACCACATAGCTTTGTCTTTGCCCAATATCCATGCACACCATTAATTGAGCTGTGCCTGGATGCAATATGCATGCTTAAAATTAATATGCATAAAATCTCCTGATAAAATGGATAAAAGTATTCCTTTTATTCCGGGGTTTCCCCTTTATTTATCCAGCTCCACAAATCCACAACAGTCAGTCTATGGCATATGTGCAATCTTCAGTAATCAATAATCATTAGTATTATTAGATGTTTAAATAATAATTATATGTTTATAATTTTAGATTTGAGCCCAACAAGTTCAGCTTCTCAAAGTTTAGAAGGTACTCGCTGTAACCAAGTTGATGTAAATTTATTAGCCAAAACCATGTTTGAAAAAACTTCTGATTATCTTCAAGGTGAATTAGCAGGTAAATATATATGGTATCAAAAGTGGATAAAGAAAGAGTGCGTATCATAATACAAACCCGCTGTCGCATGTTCCGAACGCCTAAGAGGAA
>JAQGBM010001371.1:0-10788 GCA_034698405.1 Symphylella vulgaris | reverse complement strand
GGTGTTTTTGTTTTGATCGCGTCCTGCCAGTAGGACGTCCTTCCGGCAGGACTATCGTCTGGACGTTCTATCATTAAAAATCTAAATCACGTACAGTTACCGGCATTAAATTTTGACATAGGAAGAATTGCATGGGAAAAACTTTGGTTACGTTAGGTTACGTTAGGTTAACTTAGGTTAGGTTAGGTTATGGTGTCAAATTTAACGCCGGTAACTGTACTTCTCCATGTCCCGTTCGTTGTATTTCTTCTTCAAAACACCTTTTCAAATAAGCACCACATTTTATACGACAAATCTGTCTTTCCCGTTAGTGTGAAACAATGTATCATGATTCCTTCACCTGCTTTCATATTACGAATGCATGCAAAATTGCAAAATTGATTATCAGATATTTTTATTTCTAGTCTTCGAAGATGAACGTATTTTCTTTTTGATTTTCCAGCTACTTTATGTATTTCAACAATAAATTTGTTTGTTAGGTAAGGAGTTTCCGGAAATTCGATATCAATCGTTATTCTCATCAAAGCAACATCTTCTTGCAATAAAGCTGCTTTGTTCCCCATCAATAAAAACCCATTTCCAAAAACGTGTACAGGTTTAAGCATCATAAAACCAGTTCCTTTCATATCTTCCGTTACTGCTAAAACTTTACTGAATGTTGCTAATGTTCGGTAATTAACAACGTCCATATCGCTTTTTGGATCTCTGATGTTTGTTATCATTTTCTTTTCAGCGTCATAATCACCCTTTACATTCGTTGTAAGAGCATTATCTTTCAGATACTGTAAATTAACAGCATCATCGGGATCTTGGGGTTTAGATACGTTGACTAGTTTTTTGTTTGAGATATCATAATCTCCACTTGGAGTAAGGTTAAATCCTCTTAAAACTTGTTGCTGAATGTACCTTCTTTGTCGTCTCAAAACATACTTTGCCATCTTCTTTTTTTAAGGAATTTTGGATTTTGTGTTTCAGACGAGGAAATCGTCAGGTTTGTCGGTAATTTTCCTATCTCAGGTCAATCGCACAATAAATTACATCTTGTTCACCTGGTGAGGCAAAAACTGATAATTACGAAATAAAATTCCAGGCTTCAAACACCTGCAATACTTGATTTGGAAAGAACAGAGAGACATTCGAAACAGGAGATTGGACTAGGAGCAACCACGAAATTTGTTGTACTGAAACTGTTGGGAAGTCCCACTGAGCCACTTCTTTCAGTGTTCTAGGATAACCACGCGGCCCTATTTGCATGACACTATTGATTCACTTTGCACGGATGATTCGTTGTGGAATCAAGAAAATTAATACAATCAACCTACAGACCTGAGCGGGAATATTTCTCAATATGCAGAGATGGAGCAAGGGGATCCGAAAACTCCAAAGAAAAGGGGCATTAGTTTATGGTTTAAACTCTCGTTCATGTTTAAGATAAAGAAGAATTCCCATTCTCTCGTCCGTGCTGGGCCCTTAACTGATCCGAAACTGATCCGGGAACGAATATTTCAAGCATCGGGAAAAATAACATATTTCTTCTAATAAACGCCCACCTCTAATAAACGACCATCCACATTTCGTCCAGAAATACCAGAAATTAAAACTTTACTACGTAGGGAAATTAAAGATAAAAATTCTGAAAACAAATAAACGCCAACCTCTATATAAACACCCATCCTTTTTGAAGGCTGAAGACTATATAGACGTCTGGGCGTTTATTAGTAGTATTGTAGGGTAAAATTTTTAAATAGTGTTTAAAATAATTACCAGGGTTATTATTTTGTTTTGCAGATTTGTTTTCAAAAAAAAAATTTAACCACGTATATATATACTCTGACTTTGTGTAAGTCTACGCATTGGAATTCAAGAAAAAGATGGATTCATCTCCTCTCAGCTTTAGGGTCAAGGGGATTTGGACATTTCCCTCGGAAAATGCCTTACACCTGAGCACTTTGACCGAAGAACAAATCGTGGACGAATACCTCCAAACTCCAAAAATACCTTACGGACAGACTTTGAACATTACAGGGATCGCGGTGCTGAATTACGTGCCTATTGCCAAGAAAAATTTGGGTATGATCCGATACCGTTACTTTCGGGAAAAGTGTCCGGAAGAGTTCCCAATGGCAGAGGATCCGGATTTGGATTATACCGACGAAGAACAAGTCTCTCCTGTCTACATTTATTCGGGAGACCTCAAGTACAGGGTGAATCAGACACTTTGGTTTGCCTTGTCAGACATTGTTGAGGGTATTGCAAAAAAACAGGCTCGAACTTTGGTAAATTGTTTGCCGATTACTGTATTTGTGGATGAGAGGGATCAATGGTTGGTTCCACTTTTTAATCTTAACCGAGAGGACAGAGAAAGGGATCTATTGGAACGGCCAGGGGTCTCCGTTGAAGGGAATCGGGTTATTGTTCGTAAATTGTGAACACCCCAGAATCTCCCTGATTTACATTAACCTATAACTTGGTTTGTAATAATGAGCTTCTTGATATCCCGTGCTGTGCACCATAGAATGTAGTTGCATTGGACAGCGGTTGGGCAACTATGGGAGAGTTGAAAACAGGGTTTAGAACCTGTTATAATAATATTTCGGGTCCAGTTCCAACATTTCCAGTTCGCGGTTCTCCAAAAAAAATTCGGTCCCTCTTCAATTTTATGGGTCTCCCACATTTCCCATGGGAACACTCTAGTGTTTTTGTGACTAATACTGCGGCCATTATTATAAAATTCCGAAATTTAAAAATCCAGTCATTGTATATTCATAATGTATGCATTGGGCAGACAATAAATAAATAACATTTCTGGCTACTTTAATGAGTTCTCTCGACCAAATGTTCAAGTCCTACTAGCCAATCGCAGTAGATTCTTGTACACGTCTACGCAAGGTCAGCTTTCAAACGCCAAAATACTGCGATTAAAAATATCAAACGAGTAGTGGAAGCGTGATTAATTTCGCCGGATTTTTGTCAGACATGTTCTTATTTTTGAACACTCGCACCCTGGAATGAACTGCGTGTTGCAATAACTGCGACTGACCATACTTTAGTTTGTGCCAATTGATCAATATCAAAAGACCATCCGCGCCAACAAAAGGACCCATAGTATGCACTTTAAACACCATATTTATTAGAAAAACACACCGAGAAAAATAGTTTTCCGACCGATCTAGGTAAGAAATTTCACAAACAATATCTCAGACGAAAAAAAAATTAAACTTCGCTTATGTTATCTCTCTCAGTAAAAGTCTCGTGTTTTGGCTTGAATGCAAGATAAAAAGATGATGTTTGTTAAAAAAAACAGTAATCAAGGAAATTTGAGAGCTTTGATAAAAATAAAACAAGCACCCGCTTCACAGTGCATCAAAGGAAAAAGATATTTTTGCACTGGCGAGCTGCCAGGAACTGGTTGGTATTTATAAGGGTGAAACCTTACGGAATTATTTTATTTTTCTCAATGCACGTCGCTCTGCATACTTCTTTGGAATTATGAATTCTAAAGAAGTTAAAGCAACGAATGAACTGCAAAAGTATGTTAAAAGATGGAATGCGTTCATGGTTACTTGTAGAAACTCCTTACCAAAAAACGAAGAAGAAAAATTGCAAATTGTTAAAGGATTGTGCGCAAGTGGAGCGAATCTTAAATATCTGCAGAATGAACGAAACTTTACATGCATCCCGTATGCGTTTTGGTCAAAAAAATTACTCGGTTTTTATCTAGATCAGGGTCTGAATGTTAATGCTAAAGACGAGAACGGGTATACCGCACTTCATTTAATTGTTCGTCGAATTTTAATCAAAACACACCAGAGTTTTTGTGGTATCGTTAAATTTCTCTTGAAAAACTCCGCGAATTTTAACATAACTGATTCATATGGACATACACCTCTCTTCTACATTGCTGAATGTCATGTATTGGATTCTTCTAAATATAAATTAACCATGGATCTTTTTAAACTGTTTGACGGAAGAAAAAACATCATAGGTGCTTTTCCAGGAGGAATCAACTATAGATCGCCAAGTGTGACTTGTAATCAAACTTTGTTAATGTTAGCAGCGGGAAATGGAAATCTGAAGGTATGCAAGTTTTTGGTTGACAGCGGTGCAGACGTACATGCCAGGGACATCCAAGGTTACCCGGCTCTGCATTATGCAACATTGAGTCATCAAAATGAGTGTGCAGAATTCCTTGTTAAAATGGGAATCGATGCAAACGCATTATCGACATCTGGAAATAGCGCGTATGATCTCAGTCTATTTCACAATGATGCATATCCCGATGATCCATTTTTGTACGGAGCAACGCCAACAATGCAGGCAGAAATGTTGGAATTAACTGCTGCTGGGAAAATTGTTTCGACCAGTCATATGTTTTGGGAAAGTTTGAATCTTAGAAAGTGGGAAAACGTTATGGAATTTTGCACAAAATTTAACATACAACCTTCGCAAGAATTTTTATCAAATTACGAATTCCTGACAAAGCATCATAAAGATAAGAGCTTTCAGGAAGAAATATATGTGTTGGCCTTGAAAACGATTTCAAGGTTGTCAAGAGGACCGTCAAAATTCTGGAAATTGCTTTCTTTCATCCCTTTTCCGTTGGATGATTGCGATGTCTACCTTGATTATCTTATGTCGATAAAATCGAATAATGAAGATCTTGCCGCTGCGTTTGATGTTTCCAATGCTGAGTCATTAAGTTCTTTGCTTCGTGTATCTCAGGAATTTTTGAGGGCATATGAAGATTTTTTGGAAGAAGATGTGGAAGTTTTGGAAAATTCGAAAATTTCACGATTTCTTTCGATGACTGAATTGCTTATTGTCTGCTTTCGTAAAATAACTCGAGTGACAATGACTAACCAAGTGTCAAGTGATAACATGAGTGTTTACGTTTGGTTTTGTAAAAACTTATTGTGGACTCATTTTAATAGTAACGATGAGGAAGCTGTAGTTTATAGTAAAAAACTGTTGAAGACATTGCTCGATATGGATTTGAGAGATCAACGTGGAAATTCTTTGTTGCATAAAATTTGTTACACCTCGGACATTTTCGAATCGAAATTGATGGGACATCTCATTGATTTTAATTTTATCAACGTCAGAGCCAGGAACCTAATCGGACTCGAACCTGTCCAATGTATTAAATATCGGGATGCGTTCAATTTTAAATTTTTTGAGAAAATTGCCGCTAGGGGTAGTCACATCGACGCAAGGAATGTCTATAATGAACCCACTTTGAAAAAGATTTTTAAAAAAGCAAAGTCAAATCTATGGTTTCGTTATGAAACCTTGCAGTGCCTATGTGCTAGAAAACTGTCAAAAAGTCTAGTGCCTTACACTAGCAAAACGCCAAAAATAATAGTTGACTTTGTTCACATGCATGCGCAATGATTTTTTTAATGAAAAAGTAATAAAATTTGATTCACTACCATTTTTGTAGTCGACCATATCGTGGCAAAGAAAATTAATACTCAATACCAAAACTAGAAAATAAACCTTCTTATAGTGTACTACATCCTAATCCAAAGCCGCATAGTCCACTAGGATGGAACTTTACCACAAAAGGAAAAATGAATAGGATTGTTTGTCTACAAAAAATGGGCAATCGGGGCTTTCCTGTCGACCCTGTTCATCAAGCACGGCGTAATGACCCTTCCTTCCTTGCTTGTCTCAAAACCTCCAGCTGTTGGATCCATTCTTTCCATCCGTTTACTTCTCGGACCTTTGAGGTGACGCACATCGAGTTGGCGGAAGAACGGGAAAGGTCTGCAGGACCAACTGGAACTCTCTCTCATTCGAAGGACACAAAAAGCATCTCATTAAAAACTAATAGGGATAAGGAAGCCCTCATTGAGATCCTTGGCTGAAAAGGATGATTTGTCAGGGAGTTGTGAGAAAGTGTTCGACAGGACAGAACCCCCGGAGCAGACGATTTTAGAAATTTTAAGAAGATTGGTGTGGACAAACCAGTAATTACGTTAATCTAAAATCTCTATACGAATCAAGAGTCTTGACACGGCACCCATTAGGACAGGAGTGAGACGGGGATTGGTTTTCTCTCTTCTGGCTATTGGAATTCTCTTCAGAAGATGACGTAGGACAGCCAGGGTGGCGGAGACCTGCAACGAACACAGAATTTGTGCGAAGGTTGAGGAGATAGAGCAAGTGAACAAGTTGTGTTTCCTTGGTGATGCTTCAGGAGAATGGAGAGAATTGGTTTTGGATGATGTGTGTTGATACGAGAGTGAGCATTGAACGTGTGTTGTCCTGGAAGGAAAGATCCGAGGCAAAGACACATTTTTTGGAGCAGGCTTAAAGAAGCATCTCGATTTCAGGTATATGAAGAGCGGAAGAGAAGTACCGAGAATTGAAAACAGTGGAGAGACATCGTTCGAACTTTTGTGAACCAGTCTTTGGACTTTTAAGAAATCAATCCCTAGACGAGAGGTCAAATTATTAGCTAATTTGGACAAGGACATGAAGGAGTGAAGCCATTCATATTTCAATGTATTTAACATAAATTAATAAAATTATTATTATTATTATTATCATTAGTTCAAGTTGATTAAAATTTTTAAAAATCAAAATGATCCAGCCGTTAATAAAGCTTACGTACAGTTACCTGCATTAAATTTTTGACAGATGAACCTAACCTAACCTAACCTAACCTAAGGTAACCTAACCTAACGTAACCTAACCTAAGGTAACCTAACCTAACGTAACGTAACCTAAGGCAACCTAACCTAACCTAACCTAACGTAACCTAAGGTAACCTAACCTAACCTAAGTTTTCCATGTGATTCTTCCTATGTCTAAAACTTAATGCCGGTAACTGTTGTACAAGTAACAAAATCTCCCAAATTTGTACCAGGTACATCACCCAGGGGAGCTTTGTTAAAAAAACTGTCTATTTCGGGGAAATGTGACGATTTCCTGTTCGATACAGTTGGCCTATTCATTTCGTCTGCATTTCTTGGAATACAGAACTTCAGAACGTGTCAGCATCGGTTGAATTTTAGTTACGAGTTCAAATCCCGGTCGAGTTTGGTTCACTTGAAATCAGGCCCCATTTAAAAATTTGGTAATGGCACTTATTTGTTGGATAGGGTTTTAGGTGAACGTAGGACGATTAGACAAATGACTTGACCCCTCGACCCTTTTCGACAACATGGATTTTTGTTCCCAAACCCAACACTTGTTCCGGTCTATCATATCCTGAAATATTCTTATTGAACGTGCTTTTAGTTACAATAACCTTGCAATGACCTTGGCCAAAAAAACGGTACGACTTTGAAGACAGAGGTCACAGAAATTTATAACGCAGTTTATTTTTGTTAAGAAATCTTTGCAAAATGTTTTGCAATATCGGACAAATAAAACTGATAAGAAAATGCTATTCAAGACCTGTAAACAACTTGTACTTTTCCAAGTTATCTGATTATTGCCCAAAGTCCGTCTTGGATATTGCGACACAAAATATTATGTTTTCATTTTCTCTATTTTTACCCCGGTATTATGACGTAAATCAGATAACTCTGATAAGGACTAGTAGCGCTGTACAAAATTAATTTTGCACGTGATAAACAACAGCAGCTGAACTGAAAAGGAAGGCATAAAATTATACGCACATAAAAAGAAGTGAAAACCAACAATTTTTTAAAGTCATGGCGTCTGCGACTAAAGCAACGAACGAACTTCAAAGGTATTTGACACATTGGAACGAAAATCATTTTCCACCGAACGAAGATTTTTTTACTGAAGCTGAAAAATTGCAAATAGTGAAAGAACTGTTAAATGAGGGTGCTGATGTCACGTATTTGGAAAAGGAGCGTGGTTTTGCATGTGTTCCTCAAGTGCATTGGAGTAAAGATTTAATCCAGACATTAGTAGAAGGAGGTGCGAGCGTCAATTCTCGAAACGATCAAGGGGATACTATTCTACATCTGGTCGTTCGTTATGTCTATTATGGCAGTCATTATTTCGATGATAAAGAGATAATTAGATATCTCTTACTTGATCTGAATATCGATCCAAATATTCAAAATTATCGAGGAGAAACAGCAATCTTCGTGCTCGCAAATAAATTACCATATGCAGAGTCAGAGTCAGAGTCAGAGTCAGAGACAGAGACAGAGACAGAGACAGAGTCACCGGTGTCAACTTCTGAATATAAGAATTTTCTGGATGTTGTGGAAATGATGTTGGAAAAGGGCGCTGACGTCACTATATGCAACAATAAAGGTGAATCCGTTTTACACGTATGTAGGAACAAAAGCGCAATTATTCGTTTTTTGTCGGCTGTCGAGAGAAAAGACTTTATCGAAGTTAAAACATCGAGTTGGCTCTACTCAAGGACCCCGCTAGTATCGGCAGCTGAATTAGGACGGTATGATATGTGTCGTCTGTTTGTTCAAATGGGGGCCGATGTTCGTGCCATTGATCTACAGGGTTACTCGGTTTTACACTACATCGTGCATGATGGGAAGCACCATGATTTTGCTGAATATCTTATGACGAAAGGTCAAGAATCGCACACATCGTCTGGTAGAGACCTATATGATTTGGCCCTTCGCTCCGGAAGATATGATCACCTAGATAACTTTTGCTTATCTTACGATAATGTTTTCATTAACGGCGCCGGACCAGCTAGGCAAGTTGAAATTTTCGAAATGATGGGAGCTGGCCAAATTCTCAACATGCTAAATAGTAAAAGACGTCCGAAATATTTTCACGATCAAGCTATTAATCTGTGGGAAAAAGTTATTCAACTTTGCAAAGATTTCGACATTCAACCTCACCCGGAATTTTTGAGAAATTTAATGTTTATCAAGGAGAATAATTTCGATACTCACAAGGAACAATTTTATGTGTTAGCAATGAATACATTAACAAGATTATCCAGAGGAACCACTAAACTATGGAATTTATTATTTTATACATTAGCACCCAGTTACAAAGTCACAAAAGACGATTTTGTGTCCTTTTTTCGAACCTTAAACTTCTTAGCTAAAGAGTTGGAGCACGCGGAAGATTTTGCATCGTTGGAGGATATCGATTTTAATTTGCTAAATGTTGTGCTTTATGTTTTTAACTACTGGTTAAAAAACTTAGTTGCCACCAATGAAAAACATAAAATGACACCAGAGAAAACAACCCATCTTCATTCCATCGCTCGATTAGTAATCTCTTGCCTCGAAAAATTAATCGGCGCGACGCACTGCAATCAGACAAATGCAATGACCACCTACTGCAAACTTTGCAAAGTCCTGACATACCTGCATGTTTTTTTTAACGACGTTATCTCAAAGACTGTCTTGAACGAAAACATGAGACTGTTGAGGAGTTTGATAAACTTGAATTTGACGAACTCGAATTCGAACTCTTTAATGCATAATTATAATGTTTATGGAGTTAGATTGTTTTGAATTGCTAAAATTTTTGCTCGAGGCAGATTTAGTAAATTTGATTACCAGAAACGTGTTTGGTCTGAATCCCATAGAAAATATTTGCATTACTCGTACCTTTTGTGCAACAGAGCAATTTTTAGAGATTATAGCAGAAAAAAACTCTCACATTTTTGATATTGGTGATGAAGCTGATTCAACAATAAAAAAAATCTTTGAAAAAAAAAAGAGGTGGGATTTATCTCTACGTTATGATACATTACAGTGCGCTTGCGCACGAGTTTTGAGTAAGAGTCTGGTACCCTATATGGGCAGGGTTCCAAAACATATTGTTGACTTTATTCGTCAGCATTGTTATAAAAAATAAGTAGCCTATGGGTTTTTTTTGCCAAATAAATTTTGGGAATATAACCGAATTAACCATAAATATTATGCAAGAAAAATTATTTTGAAGAGACATGTAATTCGCTCAGCTATTATATACAACCGGTATTATTATAAATAACAAGTAACTTTGTATCAAAATTTGATTTTGAAAATAAATAAACCTTTATTATCGATTCAATTTCGATGTGCATTATTTCAGTCGATATCACTTTTTACGTATATTGTAGGAAAGATGGCCAGACCTGAGCAATGAGAATTAAAGATGAAGGTTATTGGGTCCGATTCAGGGACCATGGTAAGCGAAAAATGAGAAAAAAACGCGATACTTTTGCTTAGTTAGTTTTCATTTTCCTACCCTAAAGCATAAGGCCAAGAAATACTATTACTTTTCTCAGTTTTTGCTTATCATTTACTATATTTTTTAGGCTTAAGGTCAAGGGGGTTTCACAGTCAGGCTTAGGCATAATTTTTGTAAACTGCATTTGTCATGTTTTTATTTTCAAGCACCTAAGGATGGAGTGCACCAACGTGGATTTTCTGTTAACCTGGTTTGAATTGGTCACAGCATTTTACAGCGCCTGATTGGTAAATCTATGATTTTAACTAGGGTTGAACTTAAACTGTCTTCGGTGTACTCCACTCTAAGACCGTTATAAAAACAGCAATAACCGTATTCTGTTGAATTATTGACCTACTCGTATATGCGTAGAATAACATTCATGATAAAAATTGAAAGTGTTGAAAATTACCACTGACACGCTCTATAGACGAGAGTCGAAAGTTTTGGGTGTTCAACGTAGTTTTTTGTGATAAAAATTATTTTTTAAAATATATTATTTGATAAAAATTTTATTGTCGTTTGGACAAGGAGCAAAGTTCAAAGTGACCTAGCAAAATCACACGATGTAATGATCCTCTTATCTCTCTCCGTGGCTGAATGAATGAAAAACTAGACCGGTCCCTGCATAACATATCAAAAATTCAGCTTTCTACGACA
>JAQGBM010001370.1:0-10789 GCA_034698405.1 Symphylella vulgaris | reverse complement strand
CATCTTAAATATTGTAGAAAAACCAATTTGAAACCGATTTTCAGAAAGCTTAATGTCTGCTCTAAAATCTGGTGAAAATAGGATTTTTTTAAAGCTGCAACATATTGCATGGGGAAATTAAACATCCACCTAAGTCCTTAAATTGCCAATAATTGGGAGGTTTACCCTATTTAAATTTCAAAGTCGCATATAGTAAGTTATTCCTATAGTTTTACTCCATAGTATCATTGCTTAGGATCTACTCGAGAAAATCAGAAAATTTACGAAACACTTTCTTTTTTGTCTTTTCCTTGAATTCTTCTTCTTTTTTTATGTAAATCCAACGAGGTGCCTAGATAATTTGTAGCAAAGTCATGAAATAATGGGAGTAACATGCGAGGGAAAGATACAACGTGTAACAACGTTTTCATTCAAGTTTAATTCCATGTTCTTTTATATTTTACGAAGACGTTAAGCGGTCCCCCTTACCCCGTTTTGCAAGAGCTGCACACGCTCCTAGACATAGCTGCAACAGAAGCACAATGAGATAAATCAGGACCACGTATATTTTAACAGGGAAAAAAAGCAACCACACATTTTCAGCACAAGTTAACGTACACGACAGCCTTTTTTTTTAAGAGATGAAGGAGAAATAGCATTTTGAACCTCGTTTGTTCTCCCCGTATAATATCCCTAATCCACGGACAGCAGTGTTGTTAAACGTAGGCGATAATAGTAAAACGTTTCAACTTTTTTTACTATCGATTCTAAAATAAATCGATTTAATAAAGCGAATATTTGCCTTTTTTCTACAGAAGCATATAAACAGCATATAGTTAGCCTACTTTAGGGTTATTTATTTATTTATACAATTTTGGTCAATGGACCAAAATCACAACTTATACACATAGCATATCAGAATTTTTACATAGCTCATAAACGAAACGGAATTTTTCTCAGAGATGCTCACAATGCTAGGATCCCACAGGACTCCCCGATGAAACCACAAAGACCACACCAACGGAAGGACCCATAGTGCATACAGGTCTCCGCAGTCGAAGCCAAAAAGGTCCATCCAATCCTCCGGACCGAGTAGAGGGCTGTAGGAAGGTGCAGACGAGCCCATCCCTGAGAATGTCCCCTCGTTTCAGCCTCCAAAATAGCTGGATTACAGGAGCGCGCCATAAATCCCAGTTTATTAGAGGGTACTAAGTTAGCTATAGAGTAGGATTATAGGCTGAGAGAGGACAATGGTTATAGAAAACTGATCTTCCCCGAAGTGTGGAGGTCTCGATTAGGCTTACTGGATTCAGGGAGGACAAGATAAAATGTGAAGTGGATAAGGGAAGCAGGCTATGGGGAATAAACTGGAGAGCTAAAACCAAGGACTGCACAGTGCACCCTAATCTTTGGCTAAAACTCACAAGATCGACACCAATATTGGGACAAACTTGAACGATGGTTACGACGTTTCTGAGATACTGAAGATAGTCAAAAGGCTCTAAACTATTTTACCTGCAAGCCGCTTCTTTTAGTGTATCAAGGGAATATTAGACGAAATGAGAATACGGCCAAATCGAAATATTTTAGCCTTATTTTACCTATATATCATCATCATACGCCTTTTTCCATGTTGGGGTCGGTCTTTAGAGTTCTACCTCTCCACTCCTTCCTATCCTTAGCAATCTCCCATCCACTCCACATTCCTTCATATCTTTTCTAATAACCAGTTCCCAGCATTGCTTTGGTCTACCCCTTCCCCTCTTTACTCCTAAATTCATACTCATCACTTTCCTAACTATATGGTCCTCTTTTCTTCTAACCACATGCCCAAACCACCTTATTCTATTTTCCCTCATCTTCTCCTTAATGTCAGCAACTCCAGTACTACCTCTAATATACTCGTTTCTAATTTACTTTATAATACTTAATTATACTGTACCTATATTAATACTTAATAGGAATATTAAATGTAGCTAGAATAATACATTTTTATTAAAACTGTTACTAATCCATCAAATTAAGATTATTTTATTATCTTTTAAGCCTAAACCTAAAATTATACTGTAGTTTCAGTATTAAATAAAAACAACTGCAAAATTCTTAATAATTTTCTTTTAAACAGTAAAATGTTGCGTCTTTCAGCAAGATTTATTATTATTTTACTTCGTTAGCTTGTGCAGCTTGCGTAATACATGCACAACATATTTTTTTAAGGTGGCGCCACTATATGGCAGCATCACCCGAGAAAACAAATTCGATTTATATAACCGGAGACATCTATTCAAAAGCGAACGTGAGGCCATTGCCACCCTTTAGCAGCTCGGTTAGGCAATTAAAAGAAGAATATTAGCCTCATATTTTAATAAGTAAACTGGCTTGATTTTTTTTGCAAAGTAAAAATATATCTTTCTACTTGTAGAATCAGTCTAAACGCAGATGAGTTTACTGAGTTCACTGATTAATATAGCTGTAATACTGAAGATTTTTAAATAAAAATATAGCTTAAGAATTTGAAAATTCGAAAAATGTTTACTACAGTATAACTCCTTTTAACGTCGTGAAAACAAATACATAATCTCTCGAGACAATTGATTTTTTTTTCCACGCTGCCCCAGAAATTTTGGGACGTCACACCTGATATCAGGGGTTCTTTAATTTTGCAGAGGGCAAGAGCTATATAAGGACATTTTAAGAATATTCTTACCAGAGGATTAGTACTTTTGAGGTGGTTTAGAGTTTTCTCGTTGTTAGAACACCTCATAAGAGACAAGTTCTACTGCTATAGACAAGTTCTTCTGGCATTAAAGCCGCAAGGTAAGGTGGGACGTCCAAGAAGAGAAAAGTGGGACGTCCAAGAACGAGGTGGATGAACAACATTCGATCTTTATGGGGAATTCGGAATTCCCCATAAAGATCTAGTTTGCATAATATAGAGTGACATCAATTTTTATACCAGTTTATCCCTTGCGGGAGCAGCCCAACAGGAGCAGACCCTTCTGGATGGGGTGCATGACAGACTTGCTATACAAGTCCTTCTGGAGGAAACAGAAGGGTGGGACGTCCTAGAATACCTAGATGGACAACAGCACCCAAGCTCTCGGAGAAGAACGCAATTATATTAGGAATTCCGAGAGCTTGGGTGCTGTTGTTCATCTAGGACGTCCCACCCTTCTGTTTCCTCCAGAAGGACTTGTATGGCAAGTCTGTCATGCACCCCATCCAGAAGGGTCTTCTTGGGCTGCTCCCGCAAGAGATAAACTGGTATAAAAATGGATGCTATGCTCACTGCTCAGTCTACGGAGTATATATATGCAAACTAGAGTTAGAACAAGCAAGTTTTAAAGACAGAGAGTTCCTTTAAAAGAGCCTTAAGACTTTTTGTATTCTTCAGTAACATATACAGTAATTATATTATTTCTTTCAAGAAAATGATAATATATTCCAGCACTAATTAATTAAGCCAGCTGTTCGTATAATATTGCTGATAATAAGCCTAATTACAGGTTTTCACCTGAGACACCCTTTATCAGAGCCGGATAGACGAGTATAATATGCATTTTGTGGATTTATCAACAAACCCAACAGAGAATATAGAATTAATTACTATCTGCCATTTCAAGTTTGCTATCAATATTGCACATTTATTGAACAAAAGCTTTTCTTGCGTCTCTCTCTCTCTCTCTCTCAGTCTCCCCCCAGAGGTGTTTGCTTAAGACAGTATTATTAGTAGGATAAGTAAGTTTATATGTGTAAGAGAGCAAGGATAATTATACTTTCGGCTCTCGAAATTATTTGTTTTGATGATAATGAAGCCAACATTATCGCGAAATTAAATTTTAATTTCAAAATAGTTTCGTTATGACGATGTTACAGGTTTTAGACCTTAAATGTACATAATATTATGTGATGTGCCGAGCAGCAATTAGAAAATTCTAACACTATTACCGGTACTGTACGGTAATGTATGGATTTTCCATTTCCCCAAAGTTGAATAAGTTATGTACTGTAGGCTACGTATTTTGTATTACAAAATAGGTTCACAAAGTTGGCCGGAGTGGAACTGGTTGTTTTGATGTCGTGGGGTATAAAATAGTTTATATACTGCAATTTTGGAGGTTTTTCCGTATTAAAATAGGATTAGTTCATTATACAGTTAGTAGTCCAAACAGTTTTTATTAGGTTTATAATTTCTATAATAACTTAAGGAGGAAAAAGCATGTGGTTAGGAAAGAGGTTGAGTGTGTTAGATAAATTATGAGTTTAGATTTGGGTAGCCTATAACTAGGGGAAGGAGACCAAAAAGGTAGACAAAAAAAGTGTTGGGATCTGGTAATTAGAAAAGATATGAAGAATTGTAGAGTGAATCAGGATTTATGGCTAGGAAAGAAAGACATGGAGGGATAGAACTCGAATCGGTCGACCCCGGCCAGTAAGGGATAAGGTCCTGATGAATTTTTATATACCGAGGTACAATAAAATTATAATAATGACAAGCATGTTGAGTATCGTATAAAAAAATGCTCAAAACATCTTTCGCAATCAAATTATAGTTCATGCACAGCAAAAAGCAAAACATCTTCAATTTTACCTTCCTATCACAACAACAAGGGCTGCAATTCAACGACAACAATTTCATAAACTTTTGAAGCAAGCATTTTTTATTGTTTTACCAGTTAATCAAATTATTGCTTCATATAAAACAAGCTGCACAGTATTTCTATTTTCTCTTCTTTTCATATACAAAAATATAACAAGTATTATTATAAAAGTTATAAAAAGAAGAAACTGTATTGCAATTGTATATAACTTGGGAAAAAATTAATGTATATACGAGTAATATAAAGCAGATGGTTCCCATATTATAGACGTAAATCTTTGAAGAGCTATTATTTTCTTTTCTCTCATAACGACCGGTGCTACAATCATTAAATGTCAGTTTACGAGCGATTTCAACCTTAGTTCTCGGTTGAGGTTTAAGTAGCAATGGCAGGATTCAGAAAAGTGGAAAAAGAAAATAAGAAGATAAGGATAATGACTTAAAATAGCGAGGATATATACCACCAGCAGCAAGCTGAGATGGGGAAGTGGGGGAATTCTTATATTTTATTCAATAATGATGAATTCCGAAAGTTGAAAAACAGCACAGCAAGTCCCTTATGGGTGTTGTGATACAGGTTATCGTTATAGCCTAACTCTACTTATTTGATTTAATATGATATGTTTAGCTTATAATAATAAACTGATGTTGTTGTCTAATATTGATTTGAACTATTCCATTTTCGGTTTTTTATTATTGTTATTATTATGTTTGTACTGTACATAGCTTAATACAAGTTAAGTGTTGAAAATTGATATAAAAAAGTTAATGAAAATAATGCTATCACATATAGTTTGAAAAATACGAAAACGTTCGACTTTGGCTATTTTGCTCACCAGCTTCATTCCAGTAGATATTTCCAAGAAATGTTTATCAAATTTAGTGCTCTTTGCAAGTTCAGAATACTTAAGTGTTAATCATTTGAACAATTCATCGCTAATTAAAAGATGATGGCGGACAGTGAATACTCTTAAGTTATTTGTTTCAAAACGTGTATAGGCTAAATATTATAAATTACTGTTTTTTAACGGAGGGTGAAGTTTTGTTGTTGGTGTTGCTGTTGATTGTGCTTTATGCATAATTACTGTATGTCAGGCCTACAAAACACAATACAAGCAAAATACAATACAGGCAATACCATAAAATGTCCATCAGAGCAACACGTGCATGCCGATGAATAAAACCAGAATGCATATTGCATAATAATGACAAATTTCTTATAGAAATAGCTCGACTTCGGATCTGTTACCTACAAGGGGTTGCTCAAATTTACGAACAATCGAACATCCATAAAATTTCTGGCTATAATTCTTTCCTAATGTTCTACGACTCCTAAAGTCTACGGTGGGGTACGGTATATGGACGACTGGACGTCCAGTCTATAATTATGCATTATAGTTAATACTTAATATTGACCAAGCTACGATAAAAAATTAATTCTAACTTTTAAATTGCAAACGTGTAATCGTGTATGGGCTATAAAAACTGGCTTTGCTAAAACCAAGGATTGTTGCTAAAACTTAGTATATATTTTTTGCCATTGTAAAAGTATCATTATGGCAAACTGTTTTTTGGCTATTAATAATGGGTACAAATACAATACCTGAAAATTTTTGATAAGAATAAATAAATATAAAACCATCCACAAATGCCGGTCGAGTGTTTCAGAACTGATAAAAAATTAAATCCCCTTATCATAAAAACAAATTATTGTATAGAATAATTATAAATGTGATGCATAAAATTAAAATCATCACAATCTCTCTAAATCACCCCATATAAAATTAAGCTCCACCTGTTATGGAGGAAATCATAAGGTAATTTACAAAATAGCCGTTTGCATAATCTTCTTAACCAAATTATTTAATAGTACCGGTACCGTATTTTATGTGCAATTATTTCAGAATTGCAAAAATACACCGAGAATATAATACTGTGCAATAAAAAAAAAAAATTCAGCTTATTATACTCGTATATTCCTCTTTTCATTGTTTTGAGAACTTGTTAAAAATTTCTATAAGGCTAGTTACATTATAGTAAAAAAGATATTGCTTGCAATTTAATAATTGCAGGCGATATTATGCTTTATCATTGCAGACAATAGACTCCAGGGGTGCACGTGCACCTATAAGTATAGGCTTTCGGGGCTGAAGCCCTCCCCAGAGAGAAAATTTTACGATTTTTAAAAAAGAAATGGACAGAAAGAACTAGAAAATTAAGGTTTAAAAAAATACGTTAAAGCTCTCCAAATTTTAAAAATAGCCTCCCAAACAAAAACAAACAAAAAACTGTTACTTGCAGTTGCAGAGTATGGTTACATAATTTGGTTGCATTAAGTTAGTCTATTTCAAAAACATAACAACAATAATTATTATTGCTTAGACAGTGAAGCAGTAAACAATGAAATGGAGCACTTCGAGATGTGAGCTGACTTCTCTGGCAGGGGCTGCCACTTTTTCCGTAGTTTGTTGCGATGAGAGCCGTTGATTATTATCTTCTTACATTATTAATACATTTAATTTCCCCTTTTGATTCATTATATTTGAAGTGATTTAATATTATTTCATACTTTTGCGGCAACCAAGAAAAAATAGGCTTAACAAATGGGTCAGACGCTTTAATTATTTAGGCATATAAGAAACTGCCGATACCTGTTAATAACACTGCAACACTTAAGATTGAGAGAGCTATCATGTTTACCTCAACAACAAATTTAATTAACACTTCTTTCTTTGGATGGCGACACTATATTACACAAAGTATTATAATTAATTTATTGCCCTGGAAAGTTAACAACCTATTATACCTGAACTTTTATTTGAAACCCTAAACTTATTAATATCATTAATAATCATTTAAAACTACACAGTATAATATCTCGTTTATCTTGACAAACAATACGAATTACTCTCATACGTAACATCGCAGACTTATACGAGAGTTAAATAATTGAAATCATTACTTTAATCCTATAGGAGCTGCTTTAACTTCTGATGCTGCCAAGTAATTAATATTAAGAGCGATAAGACATTGCAATAAGGAAGGGGGAAAAATGAGTCCAAGAGAGGTTTACGTAGTTGTATGTATTCAAATTAAAATATTACAAAATATACTGTTAGGCTATACAGTAGGCCCTATCTAATTCTTATAACTCTCATTATTGTTTTCATTTATTTAACATAATAAGTGTTTTGTCAATGTCATTGATTTTTTTTTATTAGAAACTGCAAAGGCAGCAAGCACACGTTCTGAAAGTGATAATGTTGGAAAATTAATGCTTTTGTATTTTAAATTTGGTATTCTGATTAATTTCTGATATAATTACAAACAAGGGACACTCGGGGGGGGGGGGGGGGCCGCAGCCACCCAACCACCGAGGAAGCGAAATTTTTTAGCCTGCAAGTCAAATTTCAAGCATTTTAACATAATTATTTTAAAAACCCTAGCTACATTTTATAAATTTTTGTTCCTTCTGTGGGGTGGGGGGTACTTCATTTACCAATGTGTAATTAATTATACTGTAAACTACATAGGCCTGTTAGCCAGGCTATCCTGATCAAAATATCCTACAGTCTAAAAGTTAAAAAAAAAAGTTCCAACTCTGCATTCCCAGGCCACCTTTTATAGACTGGGTATAGCAGAATAAAGTCAATAAGCTATATGGAGCATGATAGGCTATACGTACTAGCAAGTTACACGTATCATGTATGAACCTTTATATACCGTATATAACTTAGGATAGATCAGAGTGCCAGAACCCTTTAATTCCGTCGTTCCATTTTTGTATACCGTCCGAGAAAATTGCTTACTATATATTTCAGAACTTTCATATATTATTTCCCCGTCACCCGATAACGTTACAATCCAGAAAAAAAAAAATACGGGCACAGGCACATATACTGTAGTACTATGCATCGTATACAGCCATTTATACTTCATATATGAACTGCTAAATCGTTTCAGCGTTATGGTCTTGATCGCTTCAGCAGGAACGTTATTAAATGCTGTTTTCAATGTCATATAATATTTATTTATTTATATATTATTATTATATACCCTCTCTCTCTCTCTTTTCCTGTGCAAGCTGCAGCTGAGTTAGTATAAATAACCCTAAAACAGCGTGTGAATAAAAGACATACAGTACACAGGGTGTCCAAAAATTTAAAGATGATGATACACATTACCACAAAATAATGCATGACTAAAAAGACCAATTCCCACGTTAAGAGAAATGGGTGCATTCAAAGGAGACGATATTATACTGTTGGATCCATCCTGGTTGCCCCACACATAAAACTATTAAAGTGTCTGTAGCATGGAAAATTAAGTTAACATATTGTGTGTGCAATGTTCCCCCTTTCATGATGCATTTCCAATTTTTCAAAAATTCAACTCCAGAGGCCCAATAAACGCCTCCAAAAACAGCTCACTCTAACGTCATCACCATTAAAATTCAGTTCCCTGAGCGTCAACAGTGGCAATATCGCATCAAAATTGCATGCAAAGACACCACGATACGATATCTCACCAGTTGACAATTTTCAAAATTCAGGAAACCGTATTTAAAATTCATAATGACGTCAGAGTGAGCTGTTTTTGGAGGCGTTTTTTTGGGTCTCTGGAGTCGAATTTTTGAAAAATTCAAGATGCATCATGAAAGGGGGAACATTGTACACATAACATATATGTATAATATATATGTAAACTTCATTTTCCATGCTACAGACACTTTAAACAAAGAATCAGTAAATGTAACTTAACTTACCTTTTTTTTTCATATTTTTAGGTGGTCTTCGAACAAAATTTTAACCGAGGACAGATAATTTCGGGCGACCTGTCCTTAGTAGCTCGTAACACACCGGGTCACATTGTAATTCAGTGCTTTCCCCTGTATTCCATCTTGGCGGCCATCAACGTAACAAGGGTGGACTACTTCAGTCTTGACATCGAAGGAGCCGAGCTAGAAGCCCTCACCACCATTCCATGGGAACTTTTGGACATTAGGGTGCTATCTGTCGAATTTTTGCACGACAAGGCTGGGAAGGAAGCCATCTTGGATTACGTACAGAGACAGGGTTATTACCTACATTCGGAAGTAACCCATTCAGGAAATCTAGCAAACGATCTTATCTTTGTTAAATATTCTTAAAGTGATATAGGCTATATAATACAGTAGTTGCAAAATTTTCCTTTGTTTATAACTGTATGGATCGCCATCAATTTTTAATCATGCAAGGTAGCCGGAAGGAGCCATATAAGGAGCCGGAACCGGTACCGAAATGTCTAAAAATAATTGGACCAAAACCTGAACTGAAATTTTCAGTGAACCCGTTAAACTGAAGCTACAACGTCATTTTTGAAAGCTAGATTTGGAACCTCAATCTAAAAATTATTTTTTTGGAATAACAGGTACCGAAATATTGGAACCGGAACCCGAACCGAAATATGTAACTGTCAGCCGAACTCTCTGGTTGTATTGTATTAATTTTTAAAAATTTCACTGATTATGAACAAAAATTATGGAAATTGGATTCCACATAATGTTTTTCCTAGTCATTACTGTAATAAGGAAAAATTTTGACCTTATAACAATCACTTTAGCTTATATAAGTACAGTAGTAATATGGCGTAAGAACCACAAGTCCTGTTTTACACGAAAACTAATCAAGAGCACAACAAGCTATCCGCCAAGCCACCCTTACTCTTTCAGAAATACCATTAGTTTATTTCTTTCATGGAAATATATGGGAAATACATATTTTTGAAGCCTTTTACAATAGGCTATTTTCAATTATGTTTGACTGAAAAATAAAATCAAAATTTTACCTACAAAATACTCATTTTGTACGGCTATTTAAAAAAAAATTAATAAATAATAAAATATAGCCTAGCCAACGAACAAAAAATATTTTTCTAAAAGGTAACCATGTAATCAGACTCAAGTTTCCACTTTTATCAGATAATTAAGTTATTATTATTTAATAATAAGTTTAATTGCCATAAAATATGAAAATTTTGAATGGTGCGTATTTAATTATATTTTTATAAAATATGCACTTAATTATTATCGCATTTTCGCGCCAAAACACATTTTTTCGAATAATTTGAAAATGACGCAAAATTTCGAAAAAGCACGAAGCAAGCGAAAACAGAAATTTGATTTGTCGTCATTTCAAAACAAACCGGAATGAAATCGGAGAAAAATGAGGG
>JAQGBM010001369.1:0-10789 GCA_034698405.1 Symphylella vulgaris | reverse complement strand
TGGGTTTTATAAATTAAAGTACAGCCTACTGTTGTTTATGTTAAAAATAGGTGGCAGCATTATCATAATTAGCTAGGTAGATAATTAATTAGTAAGTTCACTAACTGTCTAGGCTAGCGTAGCATCACATTTGGTTGGTAGCGGTGTGATAATTAATTTTATCAAGATAAGAACTCAGTCTTAGTAGGCCTAAGCGCTCCCATGTGTTCACATGAACACGAGGAAAGTTTTGTGGAGTAATTTAAAAGCAATATTATTTTAAAATAAGTTTATTTAACGTTTAGTTGGCTTGCTATTGCAATAAATAAGTTGTAGGATTATTTTGTGGGTTACTCGAGTGGTACCAAAATAAATAAATAAGCCTAAATTTAGAAAATAATTTTTTTTTTCTCTAAACCTAAAATTAATTTGGTTGGCTATATAGCCTTAAGTAGTTGTAGCTGTCAAATATGTCTACTATACAAGAGCTTACGGTGAAGTTTGAAGGTAAAACTGGCTATTTAAAAAGCACAATAACAAGGTTGGGTAAACAGTACGACAAAGAGTGCTCGCATGATGAGTTGGTTCAATTACTGTTTGATATTGAGCTTGATAAGGCACAGGCCGAAACAAAAATAAAAGAGGAAAGGCAGTATGCCGAAAGGTTAGAGAAAATTAAGTTGGGAATTAATCCCGACACTAATTTGGCTATGGTAAATAATGCAGGAAATGGGGATACGGTCAGCACCAGGGTGGAGGTAAGGAAGTTGTTACAGGTTTTCCAAGAGAAGGATATGACAATAAATGCCTATATCAGTCTCTTTGAAAAGACGATGCAACTGAACAACATTAACAGGCAATTATGGCCCACGGCTTTAGTCTCTCTGTTAACTGGTAGGGCTGCTGATGCCGTCTCTCGGTTAACCCTGGAAGAGGCCAAAAATTATACCAAAATTACGGAAGCCCTTCTGCAAAGGTACATGATAAATTCAGAAACGTTGAGACAGAGGTTCCGAACCATGAAGAAAATGGAGGACGAAAGTTACACAGATTTTGCCTATCGGCTACGTGAAGCCTACTCTTCGTGGGTGGAGCTAGCAAAGGCCGATACGATTGAAAAGGTAGGTGAGTTGTTCCTAAAAGAACAGTTTTTGGAAATGGTCCCTGAATCGGTAAAAATCCACGTGATGGATCAAGAACCTCGTACTTTACAATCAGCGAGTGAACTGGCCGAGAAACACGACTCCACTAGACAGTCGTATGGTAATAATGGGAAACACAAATCCTTTTTGAGAAGTCCTACCAATAATAGAAAATTTTCTAAGTTTAATTTTGGGAAAAGTGGCAATGAAACCAATTATAAATTCTCTCCCAAGGGGGATTCGAAGGGTCCTAACGTAGAGAGTAATAAATCCAAGGATGAAAATAAAACCGACAATCGAAACAAAGGCACAGCTGGCCCATCAAAATTTACAGGTCAGCGTAACACCTATACATGTTTCGAATGTAGGGGGCCACACCCAAAATGGGAATGTCCCAAAATAATTTGTAAATCGTGTGGGGGAGCAGGACACACGGTTGAAAGGTGCCCACGAAAAATTAATGTAGTTAACTTTGTTATGTGCCCGGAAGTGCATCAACTAATGAAGCACAGACAAACAGAAGTTTTATGTAACGGGCATAACATTACAGGTTTATTAGACAATGGGGCGAGTTGCTCGCTCATTGAAAACAGGTACGTATGCCAAGACCAATTTACAGGTTCGTTCGGATACGCGAAACAAGCCTTTGACAGATCGGTAAGCGAATTCCCCATTGCAAAAATAAAAATTGATTGTCCGGAGTTTAAAGGGGAAGTTGAATTCCTTGTAACTCCATATTTAAATAATTATGCGATAATTTTGGGGAATGATGTCCTGTTAAAAAAAGGGGAAGATAAAAATCGGTCCCTGGGACCAGATGTAATTAATGTGGTGACCCGCTCCCAAGCTCATAAGAAGGTTGAGTCAGAGGTTAATAAGATGGCGTCTAATCAGGTAGAAATTCAGGCTTCGTCAACCTCTACAGAGCCGGAGGTAAGTATGGACAAAGCCGACACCTCAAACACACCTGTGTTAAATCTCGATGAGCTTTATGAAGTCGATGCAGAGAAGTTGGCCCAATTACAACAAGAGGATCCTACCTTAAAGGACCTGGTCCACTCAAAAGAGGAAAAATACTTAGGTGGAAAGTTAGTTACCGAGTCAGGTATTGTATACCGAATGGGGACAACTGGTGGCACAAAATATCAAACCCAGGTAAGCGAGGTAAAACAATTGGTTATACCAGCTCAGCTGCGGCCTAAACTTCTATCCTTAGCTCATGAATCGCCTACTGCTGGGCACATGAGGGAAAAAAAAGTAAGGGAAAGAATACTTGCGGATTATTTTTGGCCTGGGGTTACAAAAGATATAAAGGAGTTTTGTAAGAGCTGTACCGAGTGCCAAAAAGTTGGGTACCCTGGGGACAAGACCCAAATACCGTTAAAGCGGGTACCATTAGTCGGGGAGGCTTGGAAGCGGGTGCAGATAGATCTTGTAGGCCCCTTTAAAACCTCTTCACGGGGCAACACGATGGCCCTGTCCATAATGGATGTGGCCACTAGATATGCTGAAGTGGTTCCGATACCAAATGGCAAAACTGATGTTGTTGCGGATGCCCTTTTAGAATGTTTCACTCGTTTGGGTTTTGCGGAGGAGATCCAGTCCGACTTGGGTAAAACATTTGTTAGCAATTTGATGCAATTTTTATGGCAGAAAACTGGGGTTAAGTTAATCCACTCTTCCCCATATCATCCTGCTACTAATGGTATTGTGGAACGCATGCACAGAACTCTAAAGGCCAGCATGAAAGCTATGCTGGAGAGAAATCCTGAACTGGAGTGGGACGCGGCTGTCCCTTACATAATGTTTTGTTTACGGGATACGAGAAATGCATCCTTAGGTTTCTCCCCTGCTGAATTGATGTTCGGGCGAACATTTAGGGGGCCCCTGTCGGTGTTAAAAGAATGCTGGACCCGTCGTAAATCCACTAAAACTAAAAATGTGGTTCAGTACGTGTTGGATTTTATAAATTATTTAAGGGAGGCCAAAGAAGTGTCCATGTTGAACCAAGAGGTAAGTTCCACGAATAGGAAACTGTGGTATGACAAACATGCCACCGAAAGGTCGTTCTCTGTGGAAGAAAAAGTGCTAGTCTTAGTACCAAATAAATTGCATAAGCTAATGTGTAATTGGACGGGGCCCTATGCAATTAAAGAAAAAGTAAGTGACACAAATTATGTGGTAGAATTGGAAAACGGTCGTACACAATTATTCCATGCAAATATGTTAAAGAAATATATATCACGACCAGTGCACCTGGTGTGTTCGGTTAACCGATTTGAAGAAGGGGATTTGATGTTCCCAGAGTTTAGTACCTCTCAGGAAAAGGAGGACTGGGACGCGGTTCAGGTAATTGTACAAGGAACAGACGTGTCGAATGAGCAGAAAGGTCAGTTGACAGCTCTATTAAGTAGGTATAAAGAGAGATTTTCCTGTAAGCCGGGGTTAACAAATTTAGTAACACATGAAATTGAGCTCACTTCCGATAAACCGGTGTATGTGAAAAGTTATCACACCAACCCAGCTGTTAAGGCTATCATTAGGAAAGAAATTGACAATTTATTGGAATTGGGGGTAATTGAGGCATGTGAAAGTTCAGATTACTGTAACCCTATTTTACTGGTGCAAGTGGAGGGTAAGGACCCGCGTCCATGCATTGATTTTCGAAAACTAAACGAAATTACCAAGCCAAATCGAAGTTCCATGCCCCATACGGAAGAAATCGTAAATGAAGTAAGTACAGCTAAGTTTCTGACGGTCTGCGATCTGGCTCGGGGGTACTTTCAAATTCCCCTGACGAAAGAGAGCCAGAGGTACACCGTGATGAGTACTCCTTACGGCCTGTATAAATGGACCAGAATGCCCTTCGGCCTCCGGAATGCCCCTGCTACGTTCGTAAATTTGATGAACCAAGTTCTCAGCGGCGCCGAGTCGTACTGTAGGGCGTACATAGATGATTTAGTAATTTTCTCAAATACTTTCGAACAGCACTTAGAGCATTTAGGCGACGTATTTGACAGACTACGTAAAGCAGGGTTAACTATAAAACCGTCGAAGTTACAACTATGTAGTGGGAAGGTTTTCTATCTTTCAAAGGAAATAGGTTCAGGTACCATTCAACCCATGAATGAGAAGGTTAGGGCTATTGAAAATTATCCTTTGCCTAATACAAAGAAAAATTTGAGGGGGTTCCTGGGATTAACAGGCTATTATCACAGATGGATTAAAATGTACGCGAATAAGGCAGCCAAACTTACCGATATGTTGCGAAAGTCGGAACCGCAAATTTTAAATTGGTCGGCCGAGGCTAAAAATGCTTTTGATACGCTACGCTTAGCTCTGTGTACTGCACCAGTCCTGAAGGCACCAAATTACGACAGGGAGTTTATCGTATCCTGTGACAGTTCACTGAAAGCCATTGGAGCTGTTTTAAGCCAGTTAGACGAAGAGGGCATAGAATATCCTATTGCCTACGCATCGAGAAAGCTTTTGCCTAGAGAAACCAAGTACCCAATAATCGAACTGGAGATGTTGGCAATACTATTCGCCTTGGACAAGTTCCATCCGTATTTGTTTGGCAACAAATACACCATTTACACTGACCACTGTCCATTAGCCTATTTGGAGAAGCTGTCGACGCATAACAACAGGTTGGCCAGGTGGGCAACCTGCCTCTCGCAACAGAACGTTGAAATCAAGTACCGCAAGGGGAGTCTCAACGTTTGCGCGGACGCCCTTAGCAGGGCCATCGAAGATTAATCTGGAAGGACTACTACGAGAAGACTTGAAGTCCACTCCTACATCTGGGTCGACAGATGGACGTAGATGAACTTTCTTGGAGGAAGGGCGACTGTGACGCAAGCGCCTTAACTTTTTTTTTTTTGTTTATTTTTTGTTTTATGCAAAATGACTATTGAAAATATGTGCCAATAATAATGAATTGATTTTAGATAATCGAATTATTAAATTTCATAGATCTAGTGATCAGCTACACGCCAAATAATATTAATTATAGGTGTACATAATAAAAGTCTGGCAACACGCAACTGCCCCGGAAGCTCTTGCTTCCGTGGCGCTCTTTTTACTTTCTTTTTTCGGCTCGGAAGGAGATGGGCAGCACAGCGTAAGCCATGGCGTAAGTTTTTGTAATTTTAAACATTTAAAAATCCATCTTTGGTCAAATAAATAATATAGCCTTTTATCTAAAGATGCCAAAGTATAATTAAATAATTTGTATTTTAATATCTGCTAAATTAGCGGAGTTAGGACCGAGTAAAGTTAAGCCTACTCTAGGCATGGGTTTGTAGCTCATTTTCAACAAAGGGTCCTGGTGTTGTTTTAGGCGTTGCGGCGCGCTAAAGCACACTATTTAAAATTTTATATTACTTTTAAATAAGTATTTTCTATTTTGATAACGGGGGTCGCGGCTCGCTGTTTATCTTTTTATAATTTTAATGCAATAGCAAGTATTAGCAATTAACTTTGTGTAATTTACAAACCAAGCACCGTCTGGTTTATTTAGCTTTTAAATTGCAGAGAACTCCATTCTTTTTTTTAAACTATTTTATCAATTTAACATAACTGTATTATATTGTAGCAATGGTGGGTGGGAAATAAAACTATATTTTGGGTTTTATAAATTAAAGTACAGCCTACTGTTGTTTATGTTAAAAATAGGTGGCAGCATTATCATAATTAGCTAGGCAGATAATTAATTAGTAAGTTCACTAACTGTCTAGGCTAGCGTAGCATCACACCATGAAAAAAAAAGACACGATTTATCCTCATCCGTTCCTGACACCCCATGCGCAGTTTTAAAGGGGGGGGGGGGGCGGACCTCGAAAGAGTGGCAAAAATGCATAAAATTCACAAAAATTATCCAAATTTTGTAAAGATTTTCAACGTTTGACTTCTTTCTGAAAAATTTTCGCTTCCGGCGGTCCCAAATTACCAAAATTACTCTTATTTCATCAAATTTTCAAAAAAAAAATGTCAACCATTTTTCGCCTCCGGCGGTCCCGATTTACCAAATTTACTCAAATTCACCAAATTAAAAAAAAATAAACCTTCAAAAATTTTCGGGACTTAAAACCGCGCCTGTGACACCCCGAAATTTTTTTCTTGTTCCGGGCTCGAATGGGGTCGATGTCAAACCCCAACAACAATGAAATGTCGATGTCAACACCCACAACATCAATAAATTGACTCCTTAATAAGGAGTCAATTTATTGATGTAGACTTTAAAAAGCATTATCTAATTTACCCCGACGTCGGGGTAAATTAGATAATGCTTTTTAAAGTTTTTAATCATTTCTTGTTCATATCCTGGATTTGATTTAAAAATAAAGTAATCCACTTTTTGAAATATGTTATCTTATTAAATACCGGTAGATCTTTGTTTTATGTCAATCCATAATTACTATATATAGTTATAATAATAAAAACCATTTCTTGAAAGGTATAATTTTAACAGCTATGCTTGATATTTTCTTTGCTCAGTTTAATAAATAGTCAGTTTTAGAAGAATGGTTACGATGACAAGTTAAAATCCGATTAATCTGTCATCCGAGTACCAAATGGCTGCATATTCCAGCAGTATACAAGTTCATAATTTTACTACGTATATAAACCCTTCAGTCACACAAAGATCAGTTTTCGTCTGTCCAGCTGTTGAACTATAAGTTATTTCTTTATCCTAACTATGCGGTTTTGACGGTTTTGAGTATCTGATTTCTTGTGATGTCCCATTGCACGAAAGATGAGCAAACGGGTGGTCCTCCACATCGTGGAAATGCTTTACGCCACGCTGAGTTTGTGACTCATATTTTATCTATTCGGTTTCATTTTCTTAAAAGTCTTTGATTATAACTTTTTTTTTGTTATATTAGAAGTACGTAAGGTGTCCAATTAGCACTCACTTTATCTTGTAACTTAGTAGTAGCCTACTCATTTTACCAAGAAGGGTAAAAATAACATATTATTATAAGATAACTTAAAAGAAAATTAAGACGTTTGGAATGTATAAGAAGGGGAGTGGGGACGTTTCAAACACTAATAACGATGATGGATAAAAATTGTCCTAATTGATATTTTTCAGAAGATTCTTATTGTATTTCTTATCCGAAATTCGTAACGTAAGGCAAAGAAACATTTCCCCTTTCTTTTCTTTTTTTGCAGTATGGTTTTTGTTGTTTTGATGGATTAAATAATTTTGATCAGGAGAGATGTCTCCTGAGACAACAAACATATCTCAAAATACCAGAAAAAAGTCACTAGGCCTACTTCAAGCCAAATATGAAACACCAGGAGACGGGCCGGATGGATAGAAATGCATCCTAACTTGAGGTCAGTGATAGAATTGGAGTCTGTTGCAATTATTAGAAATGGCAACCCCGAAACTCCGAAAGATTTTCAACCCCAAGGGATCAAAAAACTTCCATTCACCTTCATCTGTCCTCCACAGAGGACGGGTGAAGGAAAAATCTTCACCCTTTTGACAGGCGAAGGAAAAAATAGTTTCGGATAAAATGTTGCGGACCTCAACTTATAATCCAAAGTAATAATATACTGTACTATTACGCCAGGAAATTAAGTCATACAAGAAATGATATCAGTTCGTGATTACATACAGTAGTAGAAAAAAATATAATATCAGCTTATATGCATACCAACTCTAAAATGCATTTCTATTTATTCAGTACAGGTAATATTACAAACCCGCGTAATATTTCGGGTTATCAAGTTTGACCCCCCAGCACTATAAATCAACTACTATAGCAGCATGGGATGTAGTAGCCTAAAACGAGTATCACATGAGATGAGGTAAAAAATTACTTCCTAGTCTTTGGCATTAGATGCTAATTTGTTATACCGCAACTTATACGTCTCAGTTAAAGTAAGTCATATAAAAAATTAACAAGTAGAAGAAGAAAGATAAAAGAAAGCATCAAAAAGGAGGCATAAATCATGCTGCGGAAGGCATGAGAGTAACTTCAAAAATATACCATCAGCTGAGTATCAAATAAATACCCAAGGTTAACGTTTAACGCGAACTTCCACCACCAACACAAAACATGCATGCATTCACAAAAAAAAAAAATAAACCCATCAGGTGCTTTAGATGCAACTGTTGAGTGACAATGGATTGTCAAGGTTGAGGATTATTCCAAAATAAAGAACTCGTTTTGTTATGATGGTATTAACTTACTCTTAACATTGCGTGATTTTGTTAATATCCGAATCTACTCGTATATCATCAGGAATGAACAATTAGCTTGATTTGTCATCCATCATCATTTTGGCAGATAAAAACATTGCTTCCGGCTTTTTTTTTTGTGGGTGGAACAATAAATGTATATAGTTAAAGGAAAGTGGAACAGTATATATTAATGCTGGCAAAAAAAAAAGATTCGGGAACTCGGAAAAATCAAGAGTTTGAAAAGAAAATTCCGATGTTTCATCGTTTACGTCTCTAAAAAAGCGGCACACGGGCAACAAAATCACCAATAAAAGGGCAATTTATTGTTGCTGAGAGCTTGAAGGGTTAATTTTTACACTGCACTTTCCACATTTCTCGCTCACCCTTCATGCTCTATAGCTCGGGCGACAAAATTGCCCGTTTTTCGAATTGCCGAAAAATGGCAATTCTGAAGTTTCGATTTCTAACTTAATAAACCGTCTGTAGAATATCTGACTGCGTTCGGGTCCAAATCCCTATTGATATTCGCGACTCGCAGGATCGAGTCAAACTCATTCTCTATAGTCTAATTATAAGATAACATGCACGATCTTTCGGATGAGAATTTAAAAGGAAGAATATGCGTATATGAAGTACAAAGCCTACCCTTCAAAGATGAAATAATCGTTCATTAGCTTCGCAAATAATTTATGCTGCAACAGGGAGCGAGGCACAAAAGGTCGTTTGACTTTCGACACTTTACCACAACATAGCCTTACGTCTCGGGACAGGACATTAATTCAAAAGAGTTAGATGCTGGTGTGACAAACCTCCAAGTATACCCCTGATGCTTTATTTCGATAAGGGTACGATAACTTATTTAAATGCCGTTACCATATGGAAACTTACATCATATGGCCACCTGATGAATGATGAGTGATGCATACCTTTATAAAAATAAGAATGATACGAGTAAATTAGTCTTGCGTCTAATGCTATTAAAGTGTTACGAGCATCCCAGCAATGTCATGCACACAAAGAAAACATTTCTCAAAATACTCCGATCTGCTGGGATATACTTGTTAATGCTGGGAAGGGGTATTATTTGAAGGTCGCCTAGATAATCAACCATGCATAGATTTGCCATTCCTAATGCTAAATCCTCCGGGAGACATCTATTAATCAAAGCCAAGTTCAGGTATAGATCTTTGTGAATAAATGCTGAGAATGTGGGATCAAAATTTACGGGAACAGCTGTCTATATAAGAAGCAACATTTTTTGCTGACGCGTCCTGGATACGCATATCTTTGACTTAAGATCTTTCGTATATGTTTATAATGGTGGCATATACAGTGTTGACATTTCTCAAGTCCAAGCTTTGGATTTCGGATAAAATTTATAGGACTAGATAAATTATTTGTGGATGCGAGTGATTTTGTTGGACATCCGAATGTTTTTCCGGATTCCCGGACGTTATATAGTTAGGCTATAAAAATGGAGAAAAGATAATGTTTACAAACAAATGAATAAAGGATAACACACATGACGCCAACTTTGTACAAGAACCTTACGACTTTAAAAGGAAGATACTCGTATCTTGCAGACATTTAAAAGAATTTAAACCGCATAATTTTAACCATTGAATTAGAGGGGAGAAGGAAGTAAAAGTCAGCGTGGCCATGCACTTTTTTCTCTCCAAGCATGCATTTTCTATTGTTACTCTGGAATATGGTGCTAGCGCGCGCACACTCTCCTCCAACAGCACACATTTTCAATCATCTTGTGGAATATGGCGGCCACAAGAACAGGTACATGCCATGGTAAAGTTCTCTCCCATACCACGGCTATGAGACCTTCACTTCCTTCTCCCCTCTAATTCAATGTTTTAACTGTTGGTTAAAGACTTTGCATCGCGAATCGCGTGATTTAGAACATGAGATGTCCGCCGAAATTAAGAAGAGAGTTTCTAAAGTTGTGTATTATAAAATATTCTTGTTTCCATAGAAATCTGTGTACAAAAACTTAAAAATTGAGCCTTAACTTATATATCTCCAGAATTTTTGCGGTAACCTGCTGCCATTTTAAAAAATGAAAGCTTTATCAGATTTTGAACATGCGATTTCCCTATATATGCAGCTGGTCTTTACGATACGACCAGCTAAACCTAAGCCTAATTAGCTTATAATCTTCCACCAACAACCCCGAGAATCCCCATAAACCCTACCACAGCATTAATGCTGAGTTAGTGTGAAAAGTGCCTATCTTTATTCTTGACCCTATGAGAATAACGCATTCTTTATACAGTATATTCGTTCTTTCTATGTAATTGGAAGTTTTCCGCAATGTTTATTCATAATTTAAGGAGAACAAAATCACACTCTATGACATGCACATCAATGCAATGATTTGATGAGGATTATTCTTCTTGAGAGATCCCGCTGCTTGACGAGAAATTGAATGATGTAAAGATAGACGCGTATTAAACCTTAC
>JAQGBM010001368.1:0-10793 GCA_034698405.1 Symphylella vulgaris | reverse complement strand
TAAATACGGTTATAGGGGCGCCACAGACGCCCCTGAGCGCCAGGGTTGCCAAAATTAAGTTTTTTTTACAGGGTTGCAAAAAAAAAATTGTAAATATTAAGTTTTTTTTACAGGGTTGCCAAAAAAAATTGTAAATACGATTATGACAAAGGGGCGCCACAGAGCGCCAAAGGCGCTCGGTCTAGCTAGTGAGTAAAAGTTAGAAAAGTATGTACGGTATTGCTTAGGAGAAAAATTCTTGGATTTATGTGTTATTTTTATTTTTCTTAAACCTATATCGAACAAAATTCCGTTTTTTTTATAGCGTCATAAGTTTTTAAGACATACGGGGTACAGCTTTTAATGGCTAATTCTAAATGTGATAGCAACAATATTTTAGCTAACTTTATTTAAAATTTAAAGCATTGTGCCATACATAACGATCTAATCAAAATGTTTTTGCTGATTATTGCTTATTTTAAATTTCATATTTTTATGGATTTGTCAAGCTATCATGTAAAGGTATATTTATACCACTGTATAAATATTTTAGGAGTTAATAAAGTGTGTAAATAAAAAAAACCAAATGCGGTTTTTCTCTTTTTTAATGTTCTGTCTTTTAAAATTATAGCAAATTGCAGTAGTTACTGCATAACGATAAAATGTTGATATCTTCATTTTAAAGCGAAAAAAACTATTCCCGATGTTAAGAGTTAGCCTACCTTTCAATTTTGGCTGGGAAAAAAATTTGAAAAAGAATTATATCAATTGGGCATTGACTTTATGATGACTTGTAAGATAACATGTCCACTTCTAAAAGAAATTAGCAAGATTGCAATGCAATATTTACTGCTTGATGTAATATGTCCTCTTCCTTTCACGAAGGTAAAGGTTTCTACGCCTACGGGTTAGTTTTCTGAAAATTGGTCGTGAATCGGGCCCTATAAAGCCAACAAAAATGTGTAATTGTGTATAATTTTTGTCTTCAGTGTTAGTTTAGTTTTAAACATTTTTCTTTAAAAAGCTCTTTAAATTTCCATTATTTCTGCACACAAATGTTACAGTACGAGTACTTTAATAACGAAGTAAGTTATACGAGTAAATGCATTTTTCACCAGTTGTGTGATAGAAAGCTAGTCACGATCGACTAAGTTATATCATTACTGGTGGTAAGTTACTCTACTTAGATGCATAAAAAGGTCTGAAAGCATGCTGTTACCGTCCCGATGATGAACATGAATTTTGCTATTCCGTTTTCACGTATGAGACTACTAGCTTTTGAGTTCCAATGAGTGTGAATAAAAGAAAATTATGCAGTAAATGATGAATTTGTATAAAATATTAATGAATCGTTATATAGAAATTACTGTATGCTCAAACTTAAAAAAAAAAAGAACTATACGATGCGATTAAGTGAAAACAAAAGCTGCAGTTCTTAATATCCATGCAATGTTTTGGGAAAAATCGAATATGCTCAAATGGAAGTCAAAAAGAAATTAACAAAGAATTAATGAAAAACAAATATTTTTGCAAGCTTGATTAATGCTAATTAAAGGAAAGCGCTATAAATAAATACAATGTTTTTTTAATAATACTTTTGTAAAGTTTCTTATTAATAAAATAAATCTTAACAATCAAGCAAAAAGCCCAAGTTTTCAATCACACCGACAAACTAATTATTGCTGAAAAAGTTTGGAACTTTTCATAATTAGCAAAGCTGCATTCATAGTTTTACTGAATATTCTACAAAGATTAACATGCACACAAATAACAGCTTAGATCCCCAAAAAATTACGTTCGACCATTCCACATCAGTGATAAAATGATATTAAAGGCACAAACAGAAAAAGCTCATAGCCTACTGTAGCATAATCGTCTTGTGAAACATTGATCCTGTTATCCGTTTTCCTGCGAATAAAATATTGAATCTACTTACCATTTATCATCAACAAGGTAGAATGTGATATATCACAGTTATCATCTAATTGTAGATATGTTGCTTCACAACGGTACTTCCCTTCATCTCCTAAATTAATGTCTTTGATTACTAGTATATGGTGACTATTATCTTCTTTGGACTCTGCCCGAACGGTAGGTTCCCCTAATCTTCCTTCCGCTTTTGAGATCTTGGAAGTGCTAAGAAAGACCCGCTCTTCATCTTTGTACCACTTCAAGCTGTGGATTCCCCCGCAGTCGGAGATGTTTAGAAAACATGTTATTTCTACAGTGTCACGTACATAGGCTTTTTTGGTTTCATCTCCGTTTCCGTTTTCTAACCCTAAAACAAAAATAATGCAGGTAAATTAATACAACAAAAACTAAGATTACAGGTACGAGTAGCCTACATTGATATAGGACTAACAGGTAAATTGATATGGAGTCGTCATACTCTGTATATTTTTATTTGTACAATATTACGAGTATCATGTACAGGCGTACAGCTATATTTTTTTATCAGGTGTGGTAACAAAGTTGAATTTAGGTTGAATCAGGTGTGGTAACGAAGTTGAATTACCGTATGTTTTTTTAACGTAGGCTACTCATAGAATCATACCCAATCCCACCATTCAGTGATTATTAGTGTTTAATCAATGATTACTGAAATTAAAACGCTGGTTCAAGCCCACAAATGTAGAAATCTACACAAAGTAAAAATCTACCCACAAAGTGGATAAATTTTTACTTAAGTTGACCCAAAATTTGTTGAGGGCATATTTTCTAAACCCTATAGAGTATGGCGGCAATACGTGTCGAACAGTGGAAGTTTTGTAAATATTTTAACTTTTATCCCTTTAGAAGAAGATTTGACAAAGTTCATTTCGAAACGTCGGTGATTTTATTATTAATGTATTCGTCTTTTTAATTTATTGTGTATATAAAAAATTTTAGCCAACTTTTACTGTTTTTTAATTTTTTTTCCCTATAGAGTACGAGTATGTTAAGTTGTTAACATAAGAATTAGCCATTTGGGGGTCCGAAAACATTCAATTACATTCCAAGAACTTACAATAATTGAAAAAAAGTGTTAAAAGCTAAGTTTAATTGTAAGCTATTATATGCTAATTGTAGGGTGTTCTTAAAATGATTAGTTACCTGCAGTTCACAAAATAATGAAAAAAAAAAACACTTATAATTTTAACAATATTTGGACTACCGGTAGATCAGGTTTTCTTCTTTACTAAAAAAGATTAGGAGTAATTAAATTTTAAGGCAGGGGATCATAATTTTTATTTTATTAATAGTTAATACGTACAACCTCAAAATTAGAGACATAATATCCTACAATAATAATGAGTAATTTAAGGAAAACACTAATTAAAAAGTTTGGATCCATCTAAAAAATAAACAAAGTCCCCAGAAAGTTCATTTAGATATTTAACAGTCAAGGGAATAATCTTACTTAAAGTTAAAGGGGAGAGAGAAGAAAAAAACTGTATTTCTACAACAGAAGAAAAAACAAACAATTCTCAATCAATATCCTGTACTTTTTCGTAAACAAAAAGAATTTGTTTTCGATTAGATAAAGAAGGGAAATTCAGGCGATTTTAAGGGTATCGACCAGCTCAGTGTATTATATGTCTCTCCAGGAAATTCGTATACGAATCAAGGAACGGGTGTGTGACATTATTTAATGAAACCTTTTGTGTAATTAGTAACAACAAATCGGATACGTCGGAAACAGATGACTGCCTAGGAAATTGAAAGACGATTTGCGAGAAAAAGAAGAACGAACTATAATAGTATTGAAGCTTTCAGACCAAAAGAGGAAATGTGTGATACAAAGAAACACCAGCAGGGTGGATGCAAGCATAGCTTCACCAAAGTATAGCCCTTTTTGAGTGGGTAAACGATATTTTTGACACGTTGTAAGTGCTGCAATTACAGCCTCCATGAAATAATATGGTGCAATCGTGGTCGGTATATCATAGAGATATTGTTTAATATTTACTTTTACCAAGAAAAGTGTTATCAACTATAATATATTTGATTTTCGTAAGTATTAGTTAGGCTATTTACGAAAAAAGGATGGGTGTTATTATTAGTAGCCTAAATATTGCAATATCTCTTGAGATTTATTTTGTGGTTGTAATAATTGCAGCACGACAAATTCCTGTCAAAAATATCTTTTAAATCTCACGAATTAAAAGAGTTTTAAGGAGGTTGAAGGTACGCCATCCATAGATATTAGGGATACCGTATCAATTCAAACTGTTACAATCAAACTCTCAGGGACTTTCAGATGGCGGTACCGGAGTAAGGGATGCGTAGTTTCATTTTGTCTTAGAAATTACCCCAGGTTTTCAGCCTCTAGATTACAGGAGCACGCTAAAACTCCCGTCCTGAATAGATTGTGTCTATTTCCATGGGAACTTTCCGTTTGACGCATCCATGCTTATAAAATAATGTAAAATGGTTCTCATTTCGAAGTTCAAAATAGATTTATATCCCAGCATTTTGTTTTGCAGAATGCAATTATTATGAAAAAAAAAAAACTTTTTGTTTGTCCAGAAAATTTATGATTTGTTTTACGAAGTGCCAAATTATCCACACGCGTAGCTGTTAAAGAAATTATTCAATTCTGTAATGGCAAAGTGCCAGCCTGAAATTTAATTCAGCCGTGGACGTTTATAATACTGCATCACTATTCACTACCTCTGGTATACGAGTATAAACTTTTCCTAACCTCGCAAAAATTTATGGAATTTTAAATTACGCCCGTTTCTTAAGTTATAGGGACGGTATTATTAATATAAAAAAACTACCTCAGCCTTTTTTACATCATTTTCTGAAGGTGTTATAATTTTCTCGTAATTTTGAGATGATGGATAAAATAAAAGTTACTCGCCCTTATTTAAAAAAAAAATAACTACGAGTTTAATTTTTTTTCTTTCAAATATTGATATCTGGAACTAACTGAATAAGTGAAACTTAGGCGGGAATTCATATGTCCGTTTAGACCTCTCTAATTCTGAAGACCAATCTAATGCTTTTGTATGGCAACAAGTTAGTCTACAGCTTTATAGAGCTGTCTAAACGGACATATGAATTCGGCTCTTAATCTTTCTTGTGGATGAGTTTCATGGGTATCAGGGTAAATATAGAAATTCTACTAAGTAGAGATTTTCAACACATCCTTCAAGTAATTCGCTATCATCGAAATGTCCACAAGTCAAAATAAAATAATATTGTCCATGTAAATTGGTATTAATCTGAATATTAATTTTTAAGGCATTAATTAATTTATTTTCTATCGCTGCAACCTAACGTGCATAAATTAATTTTATTCACATTACTTTTTGAATTACAGGAAATTAATAATTAATTTTCTTTTAATTAACTTATACCATAATTTTCTACCGCATTTTCTACCGCATATTTTGCAAATAAGGTTATCTTACAAAAAGTTATTGTGACAACATGTATATCTTTCTACGAATATCTGAAGCCTTTGTTTTCTTAAGTTACAAGAGTATAAAAAAATGTGTTTTCATGTTTTCATAGAACCGTATAGTCAAAACAGTTTTGTTTACACACTCTACCAATGTATATCCACAATAAATTTAAACAAATTTTATTCTCTCAAAGAGCCACATACGCCCATTCAAAAAAAATACGACGTCTCTATGGATAAAAGATGCTTTTTGCTTTCTGCTTCCATTTTTTTTTATCCTGCGGCCTGTCAATCCCATATTATAAGTTAATGTTCACTTTTTTTCTCCCATTTTACTCTATATACGAGAACGTACATTTGCTTACCGAATAAACAAGGAAAAGTTGAACCCCAGAGATGCTCATGATCAAATTTTATATTTAATATTTATGCCTTTCCATATCTGTGTTTTCTTCGAATCCGAAGAGCAAATGTCATTTCGTTAAAACCATCAAGTCTCTCTCTTCCCCGCATTTCTGTCTCATTTTGCCACTTTCAAAATCGAAGATGAAGTGCTTCGAGGCTCGCACAAAAGCACAGCATCTTTCAGAATATAGCTGTCATCTCAATATTTTATAATATTATATTGTTTGGTTGAATAAAAAAGATATAGCCAAAAACACCGGGAAGAATTGAAACAAACGATTGGTTATTCAGCCATAGGACTCAGATAGTCCCTGATTCAGCAATCACGCTAAAAACACTGCACGCTAAAAACACTTGGTCAATTTTGGATTAGATTTTAACCCAAACGCTGGGTTATTATGGAAATAACTCAAATCTGGGCGGACTTAATTAACTCAAATCTAGCCCAGTTGACGGGGCTATGTGCAAAATTTAGCTCAGTCAAATGGGCTAGTTCGGTCCAGATTTGAGTTAAGTCTACCCAGATTTGAGTTATCCCCATAATAACCCAGCGTTTGGGTTAAAATCTAGCCCAGAATTGACCAAGTCTTTTTAGCGTGTGCTGAGTAAAATCTTGATAACTGAAATATGGGTTTAAAAAATTGGCCAAATTAGCCAATTTTTGAATTCGTGCTCTCGATGTAGAAATAAAATTTAGAACAAAACCGGGCTATAATGCAATCTATTTAAAAATATATTGCATTATAGCCCATATTTACGTTATCCCCATTAGGTACCGGTAACTCATAATTTGGTCTAGAGTTTGGGTCAGGTTTTTTTTAGCGTATATGGTTTTTGTTACGGATGAAATTATACTTGAAGTGGTTATGGCTTTGAAATAGCCTATAGGGAATAATAATTAATGAGACTATAAGAAAAATTTCCAAGGAAACTGAAGTAATTTCCAAGGATTTTTAATTTTGCACGGACTAAGATATCATTTCAACCAGAATAACTTAGCAGGAAGAAAATTATATTATCGCATAACTTTAGTAAAAAAAAATTTTTCTCGTACAGTAACTACGGTACCGGTACTGTATATAAGTTAGTATATAGAATTTCAGAATTACAGTAGACCTATATTATACTTTTCTCTTTCTATAATATTATTATAGTCTATAGAGAGACCGTATTCATATTACACTGAGTTCAAGTACAGTATATTCATATTCTTTTTGAAGTTGAAATTTTACTTCCACTTGATGATTCCAACTGCGACACCGACTCATGAAGCAGCTTCTGTTTTAACCGCTTTCAGGCGTAAATACGAACAGGAGGATTTTTCTTTGACTGCTGTATACCAAAGTAAATCCCATGTACAGCTTTTGTTTCTTATTAAATAATTATTTTCATATAATATAACATTTTCATTTAATAAGTAGAATTCATTGTTACGTAAAAATCTTCTTCATTAATTTAGTTTTTTATACCCCATGAAAGACTAAAAGTAAATTCTTTTGATTACTTATGCTTATTTAAAAAAATCTATTCTTTGTTTAAAGTAGCTTAATTATTAATCCTGCACAAAGCAAACTAACATCATTACAAGCGACGATAATATAAGAATAAGAAACAATATTCTTAGGTATTAGGTATATGGGTATTATGATATTGAGGAAGTGTATATATATTCCTCGTCCTAACTATAGACATATGCAGATGAGTGACTAATGGGTTTGAGTGTACTGTGCAGACTGCAGATTATACCTTTAATACCCCTATACCCCTTCCCCCTTTGATTATGGCTTAACTCATACACTCAAACTCATTATTTATACCTCCCTCTTAACTTAACTCATTCCTCGTCATAGCAAAACTTATATGAGGACGAGGAATAAAATCATTCCTCGCCCTCATACGAGGAATTAGTATGAGTGTATGAGTTAAGCAGTGCTAAGAGAGAAGGGGTATGGATATTAGAGGGGTAGTGTTCACTCATACTCATTACTCGTTAAGTTAAGAAGGGAAGGGTTAGCAGACAAAAACAGTGCTTAAAATTAGCTATTAGGAGGGACGTGAGAGAATGTGAGATAGATGAAAAGATGACTACGGTATCAGGTCTATAGAAATAAATGGAAAGACTCATTAGGCTGAAACCAAAAATTAGAAAATATGGGAATGATGATGCAGAATTTAACGTGTAAGTTATTTCCCGGAAACAATGTAAACATAATTTTATAAACCTTAACTATAGCGAGATGATATAAGTTACTGTATACAATCATGCCGTGCAATAATTATGTTACGATCTTTCACAATATTATTATCCCGATTGTAGCATCCGCTTTGTTTGTCGTTGGATACTTTTGCCGCAGCTGCAATGATTAAAATCCAATTTGTCCATATAATAAACCATTTTCTGAGAAGTTTCATAAACTTTGGCCTCGTTAAATGTTATGGAATATAAGAACTTAATATTAACTTATATCATAGGCCCCAGTGTTTTTATTTCCCTGCAGAATTTTCAATACGTTGCGTTGATGCAGCTTGCATGGGAAAGCCTGGCTGTATTGTCGTATGCCTTAATAAAATTATAGGAAATTGATTAGAGGTACTTCTTATATAATTGGTCATTTGCCGTTTGTTAAGTCACATGTCAGTGACCCATCGCTGCTTTTTTCTTCTTCTTAAAAAAGCACGGTGTTTCTTGCAACATCTATATTATATAGACATGCACAAAAACCTCTGATAAGCTATACTATAAGTATGTTACCCAAGTTACGCTGGATCGATTTTTTCCGCCTAGTGGGTATAGCCCAATACTGTAACATCACAGAGCACAACAAACAAGAGAAAGAGAGGAAAAAGTGAGAAAAATGAACTTAAAATGGATGGAAAGAAAAGAGTATTATAAGAGAGGGACCGCCCGCCAACCAATTAGATATACTCTCGTCGTGTAATTACTTATTTTTCCGAGAGCGTTCACACATGATCCATCACACAGCAGTGCAAAATCCCCGTGGGACTTAACTCTTGTAATTGTAAACGGCAGTAGGATAAATATCTCATGCACGCTGCTGACTGTGTGAACACCTCCTGATTACTGTTGATTATTCTGACATGCAGACAAAGATAAAAAGGAAGTTTTTTTTTCCCTCTCCTCTCTCATGTTTAACTTCAATAAATCAACATGAAGTTTATTATAATATATATTACCTATACCTTCAGGCACCATTTTTTACTATTATGCACAAGATGGGTGAAAAATAAACTTTAATTAACATTAATATTCAAAAAACGTTAAGTTGAGAATTTGTCACCAACTTTTTTTTTTTTTTTTAGCTCCATCCAGGTTGGAGATTTGTGATTCTTGTTGAGCTATAACTTTACAGCGATCGAAAATAAGAATAAGAAGCTATAATACGGATGCCGTTTTATAAACAGAACCTCAAAATTAGCAGCTAAAGTATTTTTAAGCCCAATTACATCATTGGGTACCAGATAGAAACATCCACTTCGGCCCAGTGATGACCTGCATGGTATGTCCTATATATCGGTGCGCGAAACCATTCTTTTGAGGATGGTGGTGTGGCCGAGACAGCTAGAGTATGGTATTCTGCTAGGCGTTGGCCCCGTAGGACCCAGGTTCTATTCCCATCCCATGCAGGTCAACACAGTGCCAGGTGGACGGAGTGGCCGAGTGGATGTTTCTATCTGGTACTTATATCATTGGGCTTAACACGTTGGCTGCCATATGCAAATTAGGTAGGCTATTTTGGCATGCCATATGCAAATTAGATAGGCTACTTTGGCATGCCGCCATGTTTAGGCATTGAGGATCACGGTGATTCTCAATGGTCGATATTTCCCGATTTATCGATTGCACTGAATAACTGAAGCTGCTATGTGCCATCCACTTCAACCATAAAGTCGTCATTCCATGCCATCATTTACAAAAAAGCATAGAAACTCATATGCTGAGGATCACCGGTGATCCTCATGGCACACAGAGACAACACTACTGAGCGCTACTGAGGATCACCGGTGATCCTCATGGCAGCCAACGTGTTTTAAATACGCGTTTGCTCTTTCAGATCAGCAGTCAGCACCTGCTGCACTGCACATTTCTCGCACCTCGTTAAAATTTCGCTTTTGTACATCGCGAAATAAAAATGTGCAATATTGTGATTTGTGATCTAAATCGGGTGGCTTTAGTGCAGGGGTCGGCAACCTTTTAGTGTTCGCGGGCCACATAGGAAGTGAATTCAGCTTGGCGGGCCACAAAGAAGTCGTACTCGGTGCGAAGCACCACGGAGGGTAGGGTTCGGGGAGGGGGTGTCCCCCTCAGAGGGGCAAAAACCAGCGCAGGGGGTCTGGGGGGCGGCAGCCCCCCATTTTTCCCCGCCGGAGGCGAAAAATTTTTTGAGACCTATTTTTTTAAAACCTAATTTTTAATACCTATTTTCGAGCTTTTTAACAGTAGGCCTATAATAATTATTACAGCTTGGAATAAAGTTGGAATACCAGCTACACTTGTTAGTACATAGTTATTACGTTACCTGGGTTATTACCCTGATATTACAAGCATGATTGCATAGGCCCTATTTCTTTACGCACTGAAATTATTTCTTTGCAAATAAGACATATTATCGGTTTACCTGTTAATTTTGGTGGCATTATTTGAACAACCAAGGTACTTAGAATACACGGCGGAAAACGAAACAAAAATAATATAGATACTTCAGTAACTTCACGTTCACAAATTGTACTTAAAACAGTGTGCTGACGTCCGTGGGAAACTCAATTTTAATTACACGCGGCTCGTAAACTCGGCCTACTCGGCCAACGAGCTATTAATTAATTAACTAACTCCGGTATAAAGTTATCTACGCCAACGTGGAGAATTATGATGGAGAATCACATTTTTGTTTAAATCCTAATCGAGTAATTGGGCTAGTTAATTTAAAAAAATATTTTTATTAAAATAAAAATAAAACCCTTGTGAGCGCTTGTGAGAAATGGGTTGCGGGCCGCATGA
>JAQGBM010001367.1:0-10794 GCA_034698405.1 Symphylella vulgaris | reverse complement strand
TATGAAATAAAAATAATATAATTTCTGTACACAGAATCCTTTAATAATTAATACATTGCAAAAATATGTTGAAAATATAATAATTATTTCCAAAGATTAAATATTAATTTAGATTATTTTTTAACGTTCATATTTTCTTGAATATATATAAAAATTACTAATAAACTACGTCAAAAAATTCAATATTAACAACATAATATTATTATTTTAAAATAATAAAAAATGGAATGGTTTATAATAATGGAAGTAAATACTAACAATGTGAAAGCACAAAAATGCTTGTAAAAAAATCTGAATTTATTACTACCATTGGAATGTTTTACTCATTGCTCTTGGAAGATTTAATTAACACAATAATTAAATGGTGAATTATTAAGAGATTTTAAAAATATCAGTAAATTGGTACGAAAGTACTGCCGCTCTTAGCTAAAATACCATATCTGCATTTTTTATTTTTTCGTTCTTAATTTGCTAAAAAAATTCGTGGCAAAAAATCTCTGTATGAAATAATTCAGAAGACCATAATTTTGCATTCTAGAATAATTATTTTAGCTAATAAAAAAAGCCATAACTACAAGAAAAACGATTTTTTCTTGGGACTATAATGAAAAAATGAAATTGTAGATAGGGTCTTTTAGCTAAGAGCGGCAACAGGTGGTTACTGTGGAATGTGGATGTTTTTCTTTATAAAAAAAGGCCTATCTATTAATAGAACAAACCTAATCTTGTACTCCGTAACTTATATCTCATTTTTCGGTTAACAACTCATTATTTGGTACATGTCGAATGTACGACCAATCGACACGATCGACATCTTGAAATTTCAAATTTCGTTTTCAAGAAAAATTCGTTCAGAATACCGTAACTAACTAGGTAATCCATTTTCAAAAACCGAACCTAAACTTAAATGGACGAGCCATATCCACATCGGTCACATTTGATACGAACTAAAATTAAGACGTTTGAATTGGCGTTCGAAATTTGAAATTCAAATAACGGTGGTAAAGTACCGCTTCATTTTCTAAGTATAGACGCTGAAAAAGTACTAAAAAGTCATTTAGTTCCGTTTCGAAGAGTTTATCAGATACTTGCAACAGTGGGTAAGTAGCTGCTTCTTGTCTGGTTCGGCCGCTTGGGGAGTTCCCACATCCCTAGTGTAAATGTCCATTCCATACTGTCCTTCCTCGGGAAAACTGAGGAAAAATGTTACAATGTCGTCAGTCACTTCGTGAGACACGTATTTCGACAATCGTTTTTCTTCAACTCCATTCTTGTGCAACGTCGCCATGAAATCCGTCAGGGGTCGCGACATCCTAAACTGAATCTCTGCGTCTCGTCCGGCAAACACGAGGGCATCGGAATGCGTCAAAGGAATGAGCCCGAACAAACGGGTCGCCTTCATTGGACCCCATTCTCCGCTCGCGCAATCAGGCAGCGGAACCATGACCGTCTGAAGATCCTCGCAAATAACCTTAAACTTGCAGACGCTCTTAAATTTCATGGGCTCTCCTATCAGATACTCCCGCGGAGTCACTGCGTTCGCAAACACGTCAAGTAAGAGCGATCCGTTGGCCGGAGCGTGAACTCGGAACGTAACCACGTTGCCAACAACCGATTGCATCACGAACCTCTTTAGACTTGTTCCTTCGTAGGAATCTGAATCGTTTCCGAAGAATTTGAGATTGTAATGGAATATTAGAGAGGAAGACAAAGTGGCCGGCATTCCTATTCTGATGGTTAAGGCACCCGTACTGTCCGTGTACATGACAGCCTTGGTGTCGTCAGAGGGAAAGTACAAGCCGTATCTGAAGAAGAGCGATCTAACAAAAGGCAGCTCTTCAAATTGTTTGAGGGTAATGGTATTTTTCAGGAGTTGCCACTCGGACTGCAGTGGAAAAAACTCGTAAATGAATTCCTTGGGGTCCGTTAGAAAATAGTGGTCGTCGTATTCGTATCTCAGGCTGTCCGACTTGCTCTTACTTCCGGGTTTAGGTGCCTCCTTGGCGTTAACGAGGTGTCGGGCGCCCCAGTTGCACTGGACGAACCTCCAGGCTCCAGCCACGTAAACGGCGTTCCACGAATTGCGGAAACGGTTGTCTTCGAATTTAACCCCGGGCTGGTAGCCGGCGCTTTTTGAATAACCCTTGATTACCACACAGTGCAGACCAGCATAACTGAAACACACACAAGCAATTAATTTCAAGAAATCCGATAGATCATGTTTATACCGTAATTATTATAATTCGAACAGCAAATGGCAATGAATAATAATATTTATACGTATTCAGCACTAGTAGTTTTAAAAATACACTTTTCCTTTATACCTGCAAAGTCTCTTGAAAAGAACATGATAACTTTCGGTGCCGTGCTTTATGCCCCTTAATAAGGCCATTGGAGTATCCGCTCGAACCTCCTCATCAAATTGCATCGTGTTGAGATTCTTAACGGTGATCCATCGGAAAATTGTCCTAAAATTGAATATAAAAAATGAAAAATCGAACTATTGGTAATACAGTAATTACTGTTTCAACCTCCGTTTTCGACCGGGTTGAAATTTATAGGCCATACAATCAATCTCAGGCGGGAATTCATATGTCCGTTTAGACCACATTTAAGTTCGGAGACTGGTCTAAACTCTAAAGGTAGCCTAATGCTTTTGTATGGTAACTTAGACCAGTCTACAGCTTTTTAGAGCGGTCTAAACTGACATAATGAATTAGACTTTTTCAATTTCTGCGGAGAAGTTTGATTGTCACCTGGAAGCGAGCATTCATGGAGGCGTATTTATCCTTTTTCGAAGTGTTTTAACCTTGTCCTTTTTAACAGGATATTGGGTTTATTATTCGTGAGAGTCCTCGCGACAACCTAACCTAACGGTACGTACGAGTAAAATGTGCCTAAAGTCTTATTTTTAAATTTATGAATATGAAAAAAGGATAAAATAGTTTAAAATGACTACATGCATAGTGCATACTGTACAAAATAATTTCATTCTTCTTTAAACAACTTGTACAAAGTATAAGTAATTATTAAACAAACAGTATAAGTTAGCTGGCCACAGTTAGATTAAACACCTCCATCTAAATTCTAAGCTAAGAGGTATGTAGGCGGGCCAAAAAAAAAAACTTTTTCGATTTTAACTTTATCAAACGTATTTTCATAATTATAATACTGTACACTGTAGACTTGGAATTTTAGTGATCCAGTAAATTTAATTTTACTTTACAACAAAAATTTAAACACTCGACTGCACATTGGAGTAAATATTTGAGAGACAATCCGACCAGCATATCATGACCACAAACCATATAATTAAAAACAAGGGAAACTGGGATCGTGATACTAAAATAATAGGAAGTTGATTTTTATTACGTCCTTGTCGGTTATTCCTGCGTATAATAATTAATATGTGCATTTTTAATACCGTATATTTTTTTCGCCGTTATAGCGAATGGAGTGATTAATTTGGGTCAAACATACCTCGCCTTTTCCACGTCACTGATACATCTAGCCGTCAACATCCTCACCAAATCGGTAAACGTTTTTTGATCTTCTTGAGCCACCTGAAATAAGGTTCCATGTAGGTTTAACTTACTCGTATATAAAATAAGAAGAAGCCACACAAGCCGTTATTTTTATCAGGAATAACCCCAAAAATAGCATTTAAAACTATTTTTGTTTACCCAACGACAACATAACATCCAGTTAGAAACATCCACTCCGGCCAACTTTGTCAATCTGTATGGGATATACCGGGAATCGAATCCGGGTCCTACGGCACCATGCTCGATCCAGCTGTCTCGGCCACTCCACAATCCTCAAAAAAGAATGGATTTGCGACCGATATATGCATGGAGTAGAGGAGGGTTTAGACCACACGGACACCAGGGACATGCTAGGTTTAACTTGTTGATATATAAAATTAATAGGATTTTTAGGGCAGCCTGAATAGTTTCGAATAAGTCTGATACTGCAGAAGTAACTACGCGGTAAGTTCGACAAGGAAAAAACTCAAAACAGGAATAAGTTCGACACGAAATAACGCATAGAGGAATAAGTTCGACACAGAACAAGTCTGAAACGTAATGACGTAGCAACTTCGACAAGTTGGACGATAGATTAACTTCGATTTTTTTCTATATCATCGATTTATAAATCTAATTTTATGCAATTAATTGCTATCATAATTATGCTAATGATGCTATGTCGACGTTATTCTTTTCGGAATTACAAACATCGAACAAACGTGTCAAACTTATTCTTATCGAACTTATTGAAGAAGTTGTTTTCAGGAGCTAGGGCTATTCTGGAATACCGACGTACTTTCATAAAGTTACTGTTATTTCGCCTGTAATACCGTAATACAGTAGCGATTTTTGACAAAATTTCTCCTTTCTAAAGCAAAACATGACTTCTAACTTTCTAAGGGACTAAATTTCTATCCCATTCTAAAGATTTTTTTTTTTTTTGGTAGGCGACTAGGCGTAAGTTATAACAAAAATATAAACACTAAAGAAGTGAAAAAATAAATAACTCACATTTATAGCAACTTGGTCCAAGTCTGTGAAAACTAGAGGGTCACTGTAGACTTCCATCTTGGAGTAGACTGGAGGAATTGGTGAAGGTGGATGTGTAGGATAAGGAATGGCTTCTTCCAACTGCATTCCATCTTTGTCGTAATACGTCGCATTGTTTGTCTAAATATTTAAACATTGGAAAAAAAAGCAAGGAATTAAACTTAAACCAAACTGTCGTTAAAAATAATGGCTTTAAGGTCTGAACTGATTGAGAACAAAGATACCCCAATTTGTTACAAAATGAAAGGTTATCACTAGAAAATACCCAAACCCAAAAAGACCGTGTTATCGTATAACTACTGGATACTATAATGGTAGCTTTCATATTTTATGACCTGTACAGGCTATATCATTATGGGGATCAATACAAGACTGATGTAGATGGAGTTTGCGAAGTAGCTCGGAATTGTAAAGCGAAGGAGTCATACCAAAGGACGATAAATCCCCCCTTTTTTATGGGGGTTGGTATGACTCCTTCGCTTTGCAATTCCGCTGATTGAGAACAAAGAGAATCCCTGCCATGGATTCGTACCCGAATAGTTAAGCTTCCGAGCTAGCACTTCCGGAGTTGAGAACCACTGCCTGAAATTATTAGTTATTCGAGTATGTATAGAAAAAGCAGTGGCAACCTTACGGTACTTTTAGAACATCAATCAATCTTGTATTGCTTATTTAGGACTACTAAGTGGAAGGGAACAATAAAGTAATTTACATAAGTGACTCGTTTCTCTTACCTGTACGCAAACGCAGTAGCGTAGGCAGGGATTCTTTTTTTTTCTGGAGAGGGGCCGGGGGGGGGGGGGGTTATAATTTAATTTCCAAAAGTATAAATTGGGAATGCAGCAACTCCCGATCCGCAGGAGGCGAAATTTTTTGGGGCTTAAAAAGCGAAAAAACACCTACAATGTAGATTAAATTTTGTGCAGAACACGTAATATTCCACGGTAATACGAGTTTAGGAAAATTTTGGGTATCCCCCCCTGCCTACGCACCTGCACGATATTACCATGTCAGAAATTACTGGTAATCGCCATAATCTCCAGGGTATCGTTTCTGGTCATCCAAAACACTGGTGTTTCTCCATAGGAAATACATTGGAAACACCGGTGATTTTGCCATTTTGGTGACCAGTAACACGAAAAACTCTTTTGTTTCTATTAATAGCGAGAGGATATGACGTCAACAATGACGATTGTTGACGTCATAATCTCGCGTTTACGTATGCGTAAACGAGCCACTTCTGTAGTTTCTGCGCAGTATAAGCAAACTGGATAAAAATATTGCATGCTATAGGAAAATTAAGTAAAAAAATTGTACGCGTATATTTCAGATTCAGTGAAGACCTGTGTAGCTCAAATAGAGATAGTATAATAAATACCGTACCGTATTATTTCCTACCATGAAAAATTCCGTCTTTTTCTCGTTAATAAGATTGATCATTTCCCGACTGTGTTTTTCCACCAGGGCGGCCGTGGCGGCTCGTTCCTCTTCTAGAAGTTTTCTCGTCAGGGTTTCCTTCTTCTTGTTGGCTCTGAGGGTCATGTTCTTCTCCAGGTCGTCTCTGGCTCTCTGTTGACGAAACGTCAGATCCTTACGGTCAACATCGTTTGCGAACTTTCTCTTCTTGGCTTGGAATTCCTGCTCGAACTTGCTGGTCAACTTCTCCAGTTCCTTCTCCCATTCCTCCTGCAAAGTTCAATTTTTTTAATGACATGTTCAGGTGTTGATGATTTAAAATACCTCCGCCAATAACCTAACCAGGGGTTTAAACTTTAAACCCAACCTCACTCCTAAAAAAAACATTTTTTTGCATCTTATACATCGTGGCAATTTGCATAATTCAGTTCAGCATGCAGTTAATACGTTCGTACTACGCATTGTACCGATGAACTGGCCGCCTAAAATGGGCTTATTATGGAGGATTCCCATAACCCTCCCCAACCATTGAGATGGGAATATCAGGAGTTGACTTTTACGAACGTTTCTGTGTTGGATGGGTCGCCGGAATAGTCCCCACAAATTAAGTTTCAACCGAAAAACCCGATAGGAATAACTCCGAACGGAAATAAGTTCTGATGTAGAAAAACTACGGTCGAAATAAGATTAAATAACTCAGAGGGGAATAAGTTCGACGTGGAATAAATGACATAAATAAATTCGACAAGTTGGACGAAAAATCGATTAATATTCTGAGTCGAAATTTCCTTTAGCATCGATTTTAAAAAAATCTACCCTAACTTCTGCAATATTATAATAAATTACATAAGAAGTCGCAATATTTATATCTATAAATTAATCAGAAATAGAATCTATTTCTGTTGGCATCGACTCCGTAGAATAACATGGAGTCGATGCCAAAATCGATATAAATATTGCGACTGTTGCCGTGCAGTTATAATGTCGAATTTATTCATTTCGGAGTGTCCAACTTATTTAAGTGTCGAGCTTATTCTTGTCGAACATACTCCTTCTGATAAAAGTTCCGAGCAGAATAAAATGAAAAAGTCCGAGCAGAACTTAAAAGTTTTTGGGGCTATTCCCGAGATCCTGTTTCGCAGTGATAAACTTTAAGAATAGTCTGCAATTAATTTAACAAAATAACTTAAGTTACCTGTATTTGTATCTGCATGTGTTTTTCCTCCTCAGCCCTGAGTTGTGCAAATTGTCTGTACAAATCATCTTCCTCCATTCTGTGCATCATCTCCAAATTTGTTTGCGTGTCCCTATCCTGTAAAAAACAAATCATTATTTTTTATTATTAATTTTTTTTCATTCTTTTTTTAGAAATCGCTATCAATATAAGTTAAAACAGTTAATCGTGAAAATCAAAATAATGAGATTATATTTGGGTTAATGTTTCAGCCTACTCAAATAGGCTTTCAACATAGTTTTTTATTCCAATTTTTTATCATTGTAAAGTATTTTTACAATAGGAGTTTATAGACAACAAATCACACGACATATTTAAAAAAAAACGCCAATAGTATAACTTAAATGGAAAAGTACCGTACAGTAGCCTAAATAAACAAAAATACTGGGCCAAATAATATATTTTAAATAAAATTGTCATGTTGTCAATGTTTGTTGTTGCATCAGTGTTATTTTACTAATAACATTATACAATAGGTAGTAATATAATATTGACTATTTCACACGTTTATTCTTATAAGTTATACTTAAAATCATCGGAGGAAGTAGATGAGGAAAATACTAACACACGCTTCAGTATGTTGTAATGAAAAAGTTATAGTTAACATAATTAATGCTTTGTAATTTTTCATATAACATTCCTTTTCAATTCACTTCCTCCATTAACTTATATGGGGTTTTTAAGAATTAACTTATTTCCTGAATAGAGTCTGTGTACTGTAGCTAGGCTCGATTCGTGCTTTGTTTATACTGTCGAAACCATTACACAAAACCTTCTGATATAGAAATTAGTAAAAAAACATGTAAAATGAATAAAAAATTATATTTATGTGTTTTTAGTGATACCGACGTCCTTCATTAATCAATTTATCAGCAAAGGGAAGGGGATTTCATCCCGACAGAGTCAAGAAGAATATTTTCAAATACAGTAATTATTTTCGTAGCCCTGGTACTTGGAAATCGGTTTTATCAATAGTATAATACTATTGGTATAATGGTATATACTATTGGTTTTATATTTTCCCGTACAACTCTTAGTAGTTGATCTGACGTTGTTTTGGCCACACATGATCTCAACTAGTTCCTCTAAATGCGGATATTAACAGGATTAAAATACTTTTTATTTAGATGGAACAAGTATTAATTGCTTAAAGTCAAAAGAGTTAAACGACAAACGTAGGAGGTAAATGGTTGTATCTTTTTATTCTGTATTTAAAGTAATTCTTTTTATTCCGTATTTAAAGTAATGTAACTTGTCATCATTATATTGTACGTACAAGATTTAAACTCATTTGAAAATTACTTTTCCGCGATGATTTCAAACAAGAGTTTATACTCTTTTTTTTTTTTCTCGTAGGCTAAAGGCCTAAACCGCACAATGACCCCCGCAGGTCATAGTTGGGGCAAAACCAGAAAACATCAGAATAAATAGCCAGCCACGAGCATGCTTTACACAACCAAGATTAAAATATGAATGGAAATTTCGTATTCAGCATTTTTTTTTTTTTTTTTCATTTTGGTATTCATATAACAATTTCATAGAAACACAAGTGGTCAGGTAAAGGAATGTAGGCTACACAGACGATAGTCTTCACGGTACGGAAGAATTAATCAACGTTAGGGAATGAGCCTTAACTGGTGGAAATAGAACTTTAAGAAATTAATTGTCGTGCATGACCGGACCAGTAGACCACCCATCCTACATCACAGAGACCATAGCAGCCTTCATAATCTTCATTATAAGACGGAGCTTGACTTTCGTCAACAATGCTGATGAGTGATGACTGATGAGTGAAGGTGAAGACGGTGGCAATAACCTAACCTAACCTTAAGAGATTATTTTATAGTAATTTTTATAAAGTTTTAAGAATAGATATTAATGTACTCTGCAAAAATACCAGGGCTCAAATATTATAATGAACAAAACTGGAAGATACCCCTTAGGTTATTAAGGAACAAAAATACAATTAAATATCTAGTAAGAAATTCCATAATATAAAGTATATCAGATATGTACAAAAGTTTCTTTTATTATAAGAGTTATCTCGTCTGCAGCAGCAGCATGCTGTGAACCAATTGCATAAGGTGTATAACATTTAATTGTAATAATATAATGTAACAAATAAAATAAGAGAAAGTGCAATTAAAGTGATATAAATTATTATTTTCCACGATCTTAAGTCATGTAGAAAAAAGTATCTAACGATATTAGCTACAAAATGCGGAAGTTTTCTATTATAGCAACAAGATTAGAATCAACTTGAAAAAAAAGTTATTCACGTGGTATGATAAATGCTGAGAGGCAACATAGTAGGCTAGCGGGTTTTCCATTTATGGGTCTAGATCTCAAGCAGATAAAACGTTTTACTAGATCATTGACTTAGCTAAAAAGTAAACTGACGTAGGAAGGATTTTAAACACGTTTACGAATAGGAAATGAAAAAGTTTGCATTTTAAGTTTTTAATATTTAAATTATTTCAAAGTCTACGATTGATTAATTAATTATAATAACATTTTATTAACTGTGCTGTCCAGCGATCCCAGTTTAAAGGGATGGGTATAATCAGGTATAATTTATAACAAAATAGCTGGGGTCCTATGAGTTTTATTTGGTACCGTCCGTACTAGCGTACTTCTTACTAAAGTGTATAATTTGGTCATATTTCTGCTACTAATGTTATGTAGTCCATGAGAAATACCTTAACCATCTTCTTGAGTCAATTTTGCTTCTGCGTATATATACAGTATAGGATAATGATTTGCTGACGATTCGTCCCCAACAACTCGGTCAATTCATTCCCAAAAACTCGTACCCGAACAATCCTGTGTAAATCCCCAACATTTAGTGCGAGTTTTTCGGGTACAAATTGTTGCTGGGGGACGAGTTTCTGGTCATACGAAATGTAGGGGACGAATGCTCGGGGGACCAACTGTTCGGGTACGAGTTGTTCGGATATACGGATTGTTAGAGTCGAGTTGTTTGGGACTAGTCTTCCCCAAATCGTGCAAGTTCAATGATTCTCATGCAGTTTTCATCTCCCTAGGACCATGAATCCATGATAGGCGTCATAACGTTTAGCTAAGTAAATACAATTAAAAATGTTTAATATAGCCACAGGATCAACGATTCATCGATTTTACACTGTTTGTTTATAAGGGTTATAAGTGCTATCGTAACGGATGACTCACACTCGGAATAAAAATGCGTGAAAGGCATTTTTCTTTTATAATATCATATTTTGTGAACTCTTTTTAATGCAATAAAATAAAGCGCTATATGCATTAGTCATACTTGACGAAAGATCTACAAACACCTAGTACACAAAAAAGTTTAAATATTTGTCGCTACGAATATAATTATAATGAAATATTATTATTATGCCCTTTGTTTCTATTTCCTGTTTTACAAGGTGTAAGTTAAATGAAAAACAAACAAAAAACATCACCATTATATAATTCCAGAGTTTCTTAACCTTTTTGGTAAGAGCTACCCATGTGTCAATCTTGCCAAGATCTTGTCAGATCTTAGCAATTTTTGCAAGATCTTCCCAATCGTAAGATCTTGCA
>JAQGBM010001366.1:0-10795 GCA_034698405.1 Symphylella vulgaris | reverse complement strand
CACATAATTAGTTTAATCTTAATTGAGAGTATTACGGTAAAGTCTGCGCCATTAGTTAATGAAAGACAATCTTTGGTGCTTTTCAAGTCAACTCCGGTTGGATCTCTACCGGCCAGTCAGGAAGTTATTTCACCCAACAGAGAAAGGCACGCAAGCACAACAAACAAGGTAAAATCTAAAATGGATGCAGAAAACTAACTAAAAGCCCTCTTTTACCCCCCCTTTACCCATTTATTAAAGATGTTTTTGCATGTCTCTTGTTCTATGATACAAAAAAAAATGTTTATATTGCTGTAGCATTTAATGCAAGCCTGTTCAGTTCTGTTTACGGTGAAAGATTTCACACATGGGACGAAGTATTAATTTCGTTTTAAATTTAAAGTGAACAATATTTTACAGAGTCTCTCGGTTCTACGGTCTACCTCATTTGTCATCGATAGTAAATAACATTCAAGCGAATTCGGCGAACTTTTTAAAATTTCGGTGAGATCATAGACATGTAGAATTTGCAGCCATGTACTGTAGTTATATTAGTTATATTGTACTTGGTCTTAAAATATTTAATTTTAGCGAAAATTGATTCAGAACCTGAATGGGAATTTGCCACCTTACCAAAGGGGAGAGATTTTAACAAATTGACGTCCTCATTTGGGGCAATATTTTGCCTTTCATGGATTAATTTTAAACGGATGGGGGATATTTTGATCCCTAGCCACCATGCGCTGCACAAGAAATTTTTCAGACTACCAAATTATCAATTTTATTGAAATTAATTTTGTGAAGAACTGAATGGTTTGCTGTTTTTACTAGTGCTTTTAACTTATTTCAGAGTTTGATTTTTGTGCAGTACTGTAACATATTAATTGTTGGTATTAGCGTAATATTATTCCTATAGCCCAGCGTTTCTCAATTAAATTTTCCCATTGAATTAAGGGTGGAATCTAGAAACACTAAACAGTAAGAAGAGGATCTCGTTGACAAAATTTTATTCTTTTTTCGTTTTGTGATCTTGAGATTCCTAAGTCCCTATTTTAACTTTGTAGAAGCCGACAAATAAGGGGTTTTAACCAAGGGGGAAAGGTTGAGAAGTCCTTCAAAAAGAACCCCTTACTTCATCCCTGGAATTTTGCAGTTGAGAAATGCTGCTATAGCCTAGTCAACTACTGTAGTCGATGCTAGAACACTGAGCACTAACATAATTTTTATGCTGTCTAACTGTTAATAATGTCTTTCTGCCATTACAGCATTTACTATCTGCTGTAAAATAATGCGTCTTATTTTAGCTCATTCTGTGCTTTTCTTTATACGTAGATTCTACGTCAAAATATTGGCTATATTGTGTTACAATTCTTAATATTTACAGCGTTATTTTTTATGTTAACCATGTTTTGTTTACAGTCGAGTTCCGAGGAATGTAATTAACTTATACTGTAACTTTAGCCTACCGAACATGTTTGAATTAATTTAAATCAAACTTCAAGTGTTTCTTGATGAAACGGATGCATAAAAGTATTAAAATCATTTGATGCATGGTGCAAAAATTATAGGCCCTGTAACATAAAACATTTATAAGCCAGTTAGGCCTAACTGGATTTGAGGAATTTCTCTAATAATTTAAATTAGCCTTAAATATTAACTACTGGTGGTGTCTCATAGAATCCGACTTTTATATGTAGAAATTAAGCATTCACAGCTTGGTAATTTTTCTTATTTATTAGTCGAAATCACATAACTATGTGATTTCGACTAATAAATAAGAAAAATTACCAAGCTGTCTAAGTGTGAATGCTTAATTTCTACACTTAAATATTAAGTTAGACGAATTTTGTTAGATTTAAGCTAGACTTTCAAGATCTAACTTTAAAAATTATATAAATATTGCGAAGTTATGCTCATTTTTAAATTAGGCCTAAGAAATTTAAGTGGTTAGGCTTAAAATAATAGAATGTTTTTGTTCTAATTACAGCCTGGAGGCCAACGCGGAACTACATGGAGCGACCAACCACGACAGAGCCTGGTAGGCATGGGTGGTAGCGGTCAGCCAAGTGGACTTTTGACGGGTAATCTGACCCCCGCGGATCGACACGGAGGTTCGGTTCAAGTTGTTAGTTCGACTAACGGGGAACTTGCCAATGATGATCCAACGGCCGGACACTCAAATACACCCATCACCGCCCAAGCCGAAGTGGAAGTGTACGATGAAACCAAGTACGGATCCTCTTATTGGTATTTTTCTATTTTCTTTTGCTTCTAACTGTAGAGGATTAACGTAGATAGTTTACTACCCTAAAAAAATAACTGGAGAACTTTTAAGTTAAAGACAGTGTAGGCCTATCATATTATTAATTTTATTCTAAGAAGTGCTATAAAATTTTTGGATCCATAGTCCTTTAGTTAAAAGTTACTAATTTTACTAATAATAGTTTAGACCACAATCTTTAGTGTATGTTATATTCTTAGATACAGTAATTATAAGACTAGATTATAGGTATTAATATAGCATGTTTTTGAGTTATGGAAGAGAGTGAGATTAAGAATTTATTCGCCCTCTTTCTGGATTATTACTTACATTATTTATGCCTCAAAATTTAAACCAGAAGAAAACTATAAACCAAAAGAAGGCTAAGATATTCTTTAACTCTGTAGTAGACTAGAAATGGGCATTTGGCACTGTGGAAAAAAAAAACAGATTGATTTTGAAAGGGGACATACCGATAATCGATACATTAATAAAATTTTATTACGGTAAAATATCGATATTTTGAAAAGGAACATGTCGATATTTCTATCCAAATTTTTTCAAGAAAAAGGGGGGGGGGGGTTGGCAAAAATTTGGAATTTTTTCCAGATATCGATATCCAAATAGCCTTAGTCCGATTTTAAGTCATGACATAATTATATCGATTTCGGCTGCCCAGTGCTCATCATTCTCAACTCTAGTGCTGTATCTTCTTAAGAACATAGAACACTGACTCTTGAGCACGCTATCATTCTGCTCTGGTAACTTGCACTTCAGCACAGCACTTACACAAAAACTTATTCAATTTAAATCTAATTTTAATATCAATTCAATAACAATAATTTTCTCCAAAATTTAGTAATTTACATCTATGATATTTTTTTATATTTTTCCTTTAGGTGTTGCTGTTTCTTCAAGCGAAGAAAGAAAAAGGCAGTGAGACAGAAGTGACTGACCGTTCACTGTAGCCCCGAACAGGAAACAGTGGCTGTCCTGCTTCCCAATACTACTTCGCCTTCGGAATCCAAAACTAGTTCCAGTGGAATTCAAGCTAAGCCTGTTCTCTCATGATATGACACATATTGCTTATACATTTTTTTATCATTTAACATATTATTTGCGCAGCCTAAATGGAATAATTTAAAAAACAAAGGTAGGATAATATTATTAACTTCTTATTATAGTTTATAAAAAAAACTCTTTAAATCCAGTAGACAATAATAATTGTTCTGAAAGATCAATGTAAACAATTAAAAATAAAATAAATAAATAAAAATTAGCTCATAAATGTTGTGAAATAACCCGAGTGATGGAAAATAAGCTGTGTGCAAAAATTGATTTTTAACTTCCACAGTTGCCAATTTATTGAGGAATTATGATTTGTTTTGATAATATTAAATAAATAAATTCAGAAGGTATTTGGGATATTTACGTATTATTTGAAGCAAGGGGTAAAATAATAGGGTTAAGAACAAAGAACCAACGTTTACCCAACCAAAACTATTTTTAAAAAATCTACTTTTGGACGGGCAAATGTTATTTTAAAAAAAATACATACTGTATTTCCAAAGAAAAATTAAACTATTATCCCCCTATATTTAATACGTAATATCAATTATTAATTTATTTTATATTTTTTATATCAAATATTATCAATTGTTAATATAATTTTCAGTTAAATAGGGAAGGGACATTTTTTAAAATAAAATAAATAAATAAATTTAGTTCTTAGCGTAGAATGTGCAGACAAAAAAAAAATTACCGGTAAATAATAAAATAATTTTTATCAAATTATGGTAATAAATTAGCAGTTAGAAATTTATAAAAAAAAAAATGCGGAAATTTATAATTTAGGGATGGACAATATTTTTGGGGAAAATTTTTGAAGATTTTAAATATTCCAAATACATGTTAAATTTTCAAAAAAAATTTAAACTGAAATTTTTAAATTAAGTAAACTTATTTTAGGTTTGTTGGGGAAATACAGTAATTTTTTTTACAATTTTCCCCATGTCCATCCCTGAATTATAATAATTCAAATCATACATTTTTAATATTAATTTTATAAAAAAATATTTCTTTGACCAGCCAGTATTTTGGGTCCATTTTATGGTATAATTTAATATAAAGTATCCAAATTACTTACTAAATCCAATATTCACTTCAGTTTTTCCAATATATTTCAAATATTAAATTTCCAACATATGCACAAAACCTACGCTATGGCTTTTTAATATTTTTGCATGCCTATTTAAGAATAATTAAAATAATAATATAAATAAGGCAGAAAAACATACAACCTTTTTGCCTTTTTCTTCACTTTAATTTCTTAATTACCAATATTAAACCTATTTTAAATTAACTGTAAGAGGATTTTAAGTTTTAAGAACAAATTTTCGGCCATTTCATGTTATCCTTCCTGAATTAATACTAACATAACGATAACTTAATCAGGTTAGGTTTATGATTACACCATTTTTATTCGTACGTTTTCCAAAAGTTTGCAGGAAGTTTAAGATATGAAATGGCTGAAAATATCGCCCCTTGTTTTGGGGGATGCTCCACAAGGGTCCAATGATGCCCCCCTCCCTTTGTTGTGATTTTGTTAAAAACCAACAAATTAATATTTAAGTTATTCCATAATAAAATTCGAAAAACGTGCCATAAACCAAACCATCCATTATTTAGCTGGACATAAAATGTAATGGAGGACTTAAAAGCATTCAAAAAAGCAATATAGGCAAGGCTACACGAAAACTTTGTATTTAAATTAAGACTTATTGATTAAATTGTGTAATAGATTTAACTGTTAAATTATTAATAACATTAGAATTAACTGATTTCTAATCAGCTTAATCCTAGAAATATTTTTTGAACGAGGTGTAAATAAATTGGTACCAGTAAGAAAAACAGAACATGAGCTAAGAATCACAGACGTTTTGAGGTCCTGTCCAAAAATTTGATAGCCGTAATATTTTTGGAAAAAATATACCATTCTGAACTGTGTGAATACCAAAGCCAGCTGGTTCAATTAATGGTAATTTTAGTCAGATTTTAAGATGAGAAAATTGCACTTTTGGATTAGAGTGTCAATCCCCTTAGCTTTGGAATATGAAGAGTTGAAGACCCTTCTTGGTTAAATATTATTGGTCCAGTCCAGCCATGTGAAGGTCCCTTTAAATCGGAGTTTTTACCTCTAAAATAGATTAAATTTATAATTTAAAAACTTAATTTCTTAAAAATTTCTATTCAAAATTTTATTTTTACTCTACTACAGTATATTTTACGTTTTCCCGCCAAAATATTAGACTTAAGTTAGGGTTAAATAATAAGCCTAACTTAGGCCTACTATTTTGGTGAGAGACTAAAAACTTTATTGTAAATGTTCCGTTTTTCTTTACTAGTACCTAATTGTAAGCTCCAGGGTTGAAATCCACTGTTAGCTTGTTTTGCTGAGCATAATACCTTTAATAATTAAAAGCGATCATGGGAAGATGAGATTTTGCTTAAAACTATTAATTAATATTATTTTTTTATTTATCGTAGATTTAATCTAGCGTTAAAATTACTTAGAGACATAATCCTGCTAAAATAGGATAAAATGGTGGTACGATCAAATTTAATTGTTATATTGATATAAATACGTACCATTTGTTCTTCATATTATTAAAAATATCCCTTCAATGGCTAGGCCTAACAGAAAGAATGAACAATGTGCTTGGCATTATTTTTTAGTTTTATTATAAATTATTTTTATGATAAAGTGAATTTTTAATTTAAATCGCAAGTGGAAAACAGTCAGCATTCCTGTGAATAACGAATATTTTGGATTCTGCATTTTTCTGTTTTAATAAGTTAGTTTTGAAACCGAAAATTTAATGTAATTAATTATCTTACTGAGCTATGTGTTAACTTATCCAGTTTATGTGTATCTAGTTTTAATTATTAATTATTATCCCCAACGTATTTTGAGTACCGTAGGTTTTTATTTATTTTGAAAGTATGTTAGTAGTCGTATTAATTATTAATCGGTAATATGGCATATTTTATGTAGTTTTTAAATATATTTTATCATTATTAAAAAATAGGTTCTTACTTAGTCTACTATTACCAGTGAAAATATTTTAAAAATAGCGTAACCTAACCTAATTTTAATTGAATTAACTGTGTAGAACCCTTTGCTCTCTGCACACTAATAAATACAAAAATTGCTTAAATAAATATAGACCAACATAAAATGGAATTTAAGTTAGGTTTGTTTACGCTATTTTTTTTACAAAATTAACCTGTGAAAAGTAAGTTCGATTTAAGTAATATAAGTTCCTAAAATAAGAGGCACTGAAGCCTATTGGTACTGATTACTTCCATAGGATTTTCTACTCCTTTTATGGTATAACTTTTAATTCTTACTTTGGTACTATTGGCCAAAATTTTTTGGTAAAATTCCTTAATAGTCACAAAATATTTTCCCCTAAATTCACAATTAATACACAAAAAAAGAAACCTAATATTGCTATAGGAACTGAACAAAATAGCACTTAAGAAAATTCAATACATTGTTGGACTGTGTTACATCAATTTGGTAAAGTCCAAAAATAAATGCTTGGTCCAGCATTAAAATGTTACAAAAGGTTTGGTTTTATTGCCTTTAAACATTGGATTTTCTAGAAATTTTTAACTGTAAATATTGTATAAATTAATACATTGCTTTTACTTTAATTTTTGTTTTTCAGTTTTCTATTCTATTATTTTTATTGGGGGTTTTAAGTATTACTGTTAAAGCAGGAAAAAAAATTGCATTTAGAAATTTAACTGAATTTTAGATGTTTTAGTTGCAATAAAGCATTACATTTATTAATAAAAAGGTGTTTTTTGTATTTCTTTCTGATTAAATATCCAAGAGTTTTTTTTTTTTTTTAACAAATTAAGAGCAATTTTTGCAAAAATGTAATTTTTTTTTATTTATTTCTTAACAATTATTTTATTTACCGGTATTATTAAATAATTTTGTTATAAACATTAAAAAAAAACTAAAATAAAATAAAAATTCTTTGCCATTTCTCCTGCAACGAGGCAGGTGAGCTAAATCGAACGTTCCGCGGGATTATTTTTGTAGAGAAAACTACATAACCGATTTTCATAATTTTTTTTTTTCCAATTTGAAGAAAAATATATAATTGAAGAATTAATTCAATTAAAGCAAAATAAAAAAAAGGATAAAAATAGGGCCTTAAATATTTTTGTTCAAATTAAGGAAATATGAAAATCGGTTGTTTTTTCTCAGCACATTCCTAAACTCTACGATTTTTTCCAGAGTAGAGAGAGGGCCGGTCGGGGTTATACAAATATTATGTCTAAAAATTCTTCAAACCCAACTCAATATTTGGGACCCTATAATAATATTTCTAACATAATTTTTTTATTTCCCCCTAACCGTGGTAGACTTTATGATTTATGTGCTCTCTTAATAAAAAGTAAACAGCTACTAATGTAGAAATCATGGACCAAAAAAAGGTGAAGCACTCGAAAACCTAATATTCCTGTACGGCCCCCTCCAGCTTTGAACGAATCAAACGAACAATTTCAATTTCCGGAGACTTCTAAACCAGGATATGGATGTATAACAATCATTGCACCATATTTCATGTACCGTACCCAAATATTATCATTTTTGTTCTAACCCGATGCATCCATTTCAAGGACAACGCATTCCTACGTTGAATTTCAAGGTAAAAAAGCAAATTAGAATTATATACCATAACAGTATAATTTGATTTTGTTAATTGAGAGCCATAGCACAAACATTTTATAGCAGATCATCATTGCTTTCGGAAATTGAAATCATTTTGTAGCAGACAACATCGATACTAGGCCTAACCCCCAAACTTGTAGGGATATATTACCCGTGTTAATTCATTATTTCCCCAATTTCAGGAAACACAGAAATTATTCACAGACAGTAATAAAAATGGTAACACTATTCAATATTACATAATGATATACAGGGTTGCTAAAATGTTACATATAAAACTTAAGGTCTTTACTTTCTCGATAACCAAGGTCATATTAAATGATTGTGATGCCAAAGAGGGCGGGAATAACTAACTTGAACAAGAATGGGATGTATATAAATAGTCCGGAATAGAATATACGGGAATGTATTGGTTCTGTGAAATCAAGTCGAAATTTTCTCACCAATTGTAACATTAATTTCCTGCGCTCCATAATTTCGTAACAATGAATTTCGTCGATAAAATTAATCAGAACGGTAAAGGATTCACTGAGGAGCTTGACAAAAGTTCGAAACAAGCAATGGCAGATTTGTCGGATAAGCGAGCAGAGTTTGAGAAGAGTTTTGGCGAGAAGCGAACGGAATTTGAGAAAGCGGCTAAGGAGAAGAATGAAGAATTGCAGACCGGTTTGAATGATGCGGCTAAGAAAGCGGAAAAGGTAGCAAACGATGCCTTAGCGAAAGCCAAAGGAGATTTGGAAAGTTTGAACAACAATGCTAAACAAGCTGCGGCTAACGTGCAAGTAAAGGTAAGTTAATATTATTTTAACTTTGTAAGAAATTCGGGGTTTGTTTGTTCAATAAGTTATTATATTTTTTTTTATACCGGTTTATACTTCGCGAAAAAAAATTACATAATATTATTAAATCCCCACCACGCTCGACTCCTTTGATCCCCACAGAGTGCGTTTTCGTTAAGAGGGGATGTAACACCTATATGGAAAACTACCACCAGAATTTTGGTTTTTTTCTTAATTAGGCTAAACGACAAAAATCATCAAATCCAGAAGCCAAATTCGTTATAATACAACGAATTCTGGACACAGTTTTGGAAATACGGTAGGCTACGTACATTAAAATAGTTAATTCTTTATAAATAAGTTCCACATTTTGTGTAAATTCATAAGCTAGGCTATGCTCTTGGTTTTTGATGATTGTCGTTTAATTAAGAAAAACCCAAAATTCTGGTGGTAGTTTTCCATAGGTATTACACACCCTAACTACTATTTTCTGTTCAACTGATTTTTTAAAAATCGTGTTTTCTTCGTAATCGTAGAACGAACATGGCATAGTAAAAACCCAAAATGTTCGTCTTGATGTGATGGGGTCACAGAATGAAATTATAAGATATTTGAGGGAATAAACTCAATCCACAGCTAAATTTTTACATTTTTCAATAGATCTATCTAACATAAGAGTAAGACCAAGGATAGATTCATTCTTGGTAAGACGAAGATAAAACAGGCAATTTTTTTTAAATAGGTTGTAGGCCTATATAGGCTACAGATAAGTAAAGTTATAGTAGCTTTTGAAGCGGTTTTTATAGTTGCGTGTTTGTCAAGAGGATATTTCGCTTCCGGTTTCTTAACCCTATAGAACGAATTGGACATAGGCTATTATGATAATGTTATTGATACACCAAAATCTTATACAGTAGTAGGCTAAGTTACGTACTGTGTAACGTACAGTAGTAAGTTACGTACTGTATTGGCTTAAACGAAATTTAATTATCGTCGTTTTTTTTTCACCAAAATATAATCTATGATACTCGTACAGCCTACCATACAAAGTAAACTAATTTAATTTACTATAACTTAGAGCATAAATCTATTCTAGACTTATGCTTAGAGTATAAATTAAATTATTTTATTTTCAATCTTTTTTCGTAGAAAAGCGTAAAAATATTCAAGAATAAAAGTCGTGGAAATGTACTGTCACTATAATATATTATAATTATTATACATTATAATTTATACCGAACTTAATTTATACTGACGTCGTGAGAACCCTGTAAGTTATATAAATAGAAATACCGATACTGATGTAGGCTACGCCCCCAATTTTTAATTTATAAGTTACATTTTTTTTGTAAGAAAAAATAAATAAAATGTAACTTACGCCCTTGCTGATAAGTTATTCAAGTGTATATAGTAGTTACAATTTACGGAGAAAAAATTTTTCTCCGTAAAAAAAAAAAAAAAATAATAAGTACAAAAAAAAAAAGAAAATAATAAGTACAAAGTACGGTACAAAGTACTGTTACATTTAATGTAACAGTACTTGTACTTATTATTTTCTTTTGAAAAGATTTGTTTGTAAACTTATTTTTGTAACTTATGAGATTGTCAGACTATAATTTCATATTTCCTGCATTCGCCATTCATATTGTTGTGTGAGTCGTAACAGAAAATTAATTTCATTCTATTTTTTAAGTCCATGCGGAATACCCACAACGAAATTTTGGTTATTTTCTGTGCATGACCACACTTTTCACAAGCTGCTATGGAACTTAATAAAAAATATACCGTATAGGAAGTTAGTTATTCTTGTAAATGGATCGGTAAATGTCATATTTCTTAACTTAATTCTTATTACTCGTAAGAATTAATATTATCAAAATAAGTAACTTATTGGAATGAAATCGGAGAATAGGAATCCAAAAATCTTTAAAATAAATAAATAACTTTAATCAGAAATAGATGAAGGACGGAATATCTAACGCGCATAGGGTTGCATAGAAGCTCCTTGTCGAAGAGCGTTTAATT
>JAQGBM010001365.1:0-10797 GCA_034698405.1 Symphylella vulgaris | reverse complement strand
CAATTGTTCGGGTGCGAGTTGTTGGGAACGAACTGATCGGGGACGTAATATTGGAGACAAATCTTCCGCGAAGCGAAAATCACCGTAGGCTATAATATTAATTACTGTACTAGTAACTTTTATAATCAATTTCTTATTCCAGAAAATCCAACCAAATTTTTGACGATTACGGTCTCTACAAAACCGGCACAGGCCACTGTTGGTGTCAAGAAATCCCGTGTACAGTCGGATTGAGAAATCAGCTAGGAGATAGCAGAAGAGTACCGAAACCCTTATTCGTCCGGTGTCTCGACAGAGAAGTTAATCTCACAGGACCTCTCCAAAACCGAACTTTCGGAGTTCCGCCCGTCATGGTTCTTCACTTCTCAATGAGGTCAGCAAGGTCTCTTTGACGAAACCGACCTAAGTTATGAGCCATTTCGATCTGTTGTAATTGTAAAATAAATTCAAAGCGGCATGCACTAATTTACTTTATAAGCACATTATTCACAATAAATTTTGTATTGACTTATTTCTTTGTTTTATTTTTTTTTTAAATCCTTTACCTGTGATCTGACAGAACTTAACTTCTTGTCAGCATGAGGTGACCAACCCATATAAATACTGTATAATAACTCGGAAGTTTTTTTAATTGTAAATCTCGTTTGTGTAATTTATTCGAATATACGGAAAATTCTGCTGAGCGCATATTTTTCCTCGATCGATTTACGCAATTTCCCTATACCGTTAGTCCGTTACGTATAGGCGTAGGCTAATGCGATAACCTTATTACCCCAAAAGAATACACACTGTATTCAAATAAAGGTAAAGTAAGTTAGAAGTTCTCCTAGAATCCGACAAATATTACCACAAACACTACCGGTACTCCCCAAGACTACTTCCACTCAGTTTAACAACCAAATCATAAGTTAACTATTATAGCCTAACTTATATAGTTCCAAATCTGATCATATTACGAGACGATTAGAAAGAATCGATTGAGAATGGCTTCCGAACATGTATTATTTATACTATAACTTGAGTTAAAAAAATAATTTATTTCTCCGACCTTTTGCCAAACTTAGAATACAGTCGACTAAACTATTTATATTCAAATCCAATAATTTGAAATCATCGTCACGTAAATTTTGGGTGACATTCAACAAAAAGGTAAAACTTAGTTTGAAGCGCTTCAAATGGGCTTGAGTGAGATCCATCTACCATTTCACCTTAACAAATGTTTTTTTTTTTTTAATAAAGATTGACATAATGTACGGAGAAGACAGCCTCATTGAGGACTACACACTAATGGACATAGCTTATATGTACACTTGGAGAAGGGTAAGTCTTTGGTCCAATTACTTTATTAAAGACGTTGGATCGAGTATAACCGGCTGCTATTATATAGGAAATTAAATGTTAAAAATAAAATTATCAAGAAAGATTTTCATTTTTTTTTAAACTGAGATAGAGTAAACCCTTGTCAGGTCACTGCCGAAATTCGGGAGAAGTTTGTAACTATCTCAGAGGTTTCTATGGAAGCGCCAATATTTTATGCAACTTTGGAACCAAAAATATCCGGAATTTCTTCGGTACAATAACATTTTTAAACAACGGAAAAAATAAAAAACACGGGAAAATTACAAATTACAATTTTCTTTATACTTTCGATTCACGATCCAACGTCCAAATTCTAGAATCCTAGATTAATGTTACATTTAAAATCTTTTCCAACGATGTAAGAATTATGGAAATCCGTTTCCTTATAATGTAGAACGAGATATTTACATTTTGAAGAACTTCTAAAATACAATACTATAATAGTTTTAAATGGACATGACCAAACCCCTTCTTAGTTCTTACATTGTTGGAAAAGATTTTTAACTGTTTTAAACTTAACATTAATCCAGGTCCAGAATAAGGGCGAGATGTCGTTTAAAATGAAATCGATAACTTATAAACAAATTTTTTTTTCAGAAACGACCTATGAGATTGTTTTATCGAATACCGGAACTTCCGATCGAGAAACAGACCACCATGGACGCCAAGAAATCGATAGACGATCGAGTCAATGGGAAAGAAGACGAAGAAGAAAGAAGAGAGGCAAATAAAGAGAGCGAGGCGCCAGAAAGGGTGGAGAAGGAGAAAGAGAAAGCCGAAAAAGAGGTGGTCGTTGTATCCGTGCCCCCTCCACCTTCCACCCCTAAAGAAGTAGTTAAAGAACCCCCCATCCTCGAAAAAGAGGTTATTAAAACCACCCCGTCACCGGAAATGAAATCTTTTAAACCGGAAACAACTTCGTCTCCTATTACGACAGCGGAAGTGGCTCCTACCACGACAACAGTAACAGTAACGGTTTCTACGCTTTCTCAGACTACTGTAACGTCAACTTCTACGTCAACTACTTCGGTCAAGAATTCAAAGCCTAAAGAAGCGATCCGTCTTTCCACCAACGTCCCCCCGTTTGGCAACCCCATCCCTTTCAATCTTGGAACCCCCATCCGGCCCAGCAACGGACCAACAAGTTCCCTACTCCATAGCAAAGTGGACCAATTAAAGAAACTCAAGATGCAGGCTCTACAACAGCGCATGCCCTCATCTCCGGAATCTAAAAAATCAGCCCCGGAAACCCCTAAAAATGGGGAGCAGCAAAATAGCCTAAAACGGAAATCCCCGGATTCACGGAAATCCCCGGATTCAGAGTCCCTGGAGAGTCGGAGAAAAGTTGGAGGGGAAGTCTCTCCGGGACATCAAACTCAAATTCGTCACAATCTCCCGGTTGCTTCTTTTGCGGGACGTCCCCCTACAAAAAGTCCCCTTCCCCCGAGACTAATATCCCCGGGATTTAGAGGGGAAAGACCGTCATTCCCTCCACCATTCGTATCTCCTCCACAAAATAGGAACATGAGTCCTAGACATTCGAGTCCCAGGCCCATGCCGTCGTCCCCTAGCGAATACAATGCAAGGATGGTTGCCCGAATGGCTCCAAATAGGGCGCCCTTCGACTTTTCGAGGATGCGGCCCGAGGATGTCGAAATGTTTAAGGGACAAACGATCCGAAAGATAAGCGAAATAATGAGTCTATCGGACCTAATGATGCGAAAAACCGAAATGACGACCAGCGAAGAGAAGATTCACATGAGAATCAGTGAGGTACGAGATAAAATTAACGAAATGCAAGCGGCCGTAATTTCCCCGGATTACAGGGTTCGAAAATCCGAATGTCCCCAGAGATTGCCTCCACAAAATCAGTCCCCAGCCCCTTCTGCAACTCCTAGGGTTAACAAACCAACAGTTTCGTCCCATACCCCTCGTCAAAATCCTGGAGGAAGAAGACCCCTGCCCATCGATCTGAACAACAAAAGGAGCCCCAAATTTCCGGAATGGGTACATTCGCTTCCGACAAACCTTGATTCACCAAAGAGACACCCTGGAGAAGGGGTGAAAATCCCCGAACGTAGTTCCCCTAACAATCATCATAGGCAGCCGCCGTCCAGTCCAATCTTATTTCCCGCATCGCCGGCTAAAAACGGGGAAACTGGGGTTCGTAGGCCACCTTTCTCTACCCCCAGGCCCCTGAAACCGGCAGGGGTTGAGGATAGAAATAAACTAGTCGTCGATAGTCCGAGGACACAGTGGTTAAATTCGTTAAAAGGGGATCAGAAGGACAAGGGTGGAGGAGCTGAAAAGAGGTTGGATACGAGCAGCTAGTCACTTAACTTCATGACGTCACACTTTCCATTTTTCAAAAAGCTGCGTCCTGTTGGGAAATTCGGGGGTGGGGTGGGGGTAGAAACAGTTATGGGCAAAACACACATTCCTAGTGTTCTCTGCTACTTTATGGTTAAGGTTGCCAATTTTTTAGTTACTTTGTTGTGTATTCTATTGATAAAGCAGCACTGACATTTTAATGTAGTGGCAGAGAATTATACTAGTCTGCCGTTTGTAAATAAGACTGTATAATTAAGTAGTGTTAGGGCTGGGGAGAAAGCTGATTTGTTCCTTTTTTTCGCTACGTCACTTCCGGTATGTGGTTGCCAAAAAAATTGCCGTTACAACTTACAAATTAGTCTACTAAGAAATAATCTTGCCACTGACATAATTTTAGTATTGCCCTGTTTGTCTCGTTTAGTTTCCTTTTCTTGCCGATAGGGGCGATTTTTTCTCCATTCAAAAAGTAGACACGAAAATTAGGCGATGTGAGGGGTCAGCTTAAATTATACGTCTTAGGTTGAACTAGCTTAGTTCTTATTTCTGTCACTACTCAAGGGTTTAGTAAATGGCAAATGCTCTTCTAAAATTTGGGTTAAGTTTGAGTGTACAATCTACACAGTGGTGTCACATGAAGCAGCTTTTTCATTTCAGCTAATCATTACACTGATCATTGAATGGTCATGGTCATTGGTGGGATCGGATATCAGTTTAATAAAAGGCTTCCCAGATTAATTAAGCTCTCTGAAATCTCATTCACTGTTTTTTTACAAGCATTGTTCGAAGTATTACTGTATTGACCTAGCTATTAGCCTGCCTACATAACGGAAGTGACGACAGACTTATTGCAAAGATTGATTTTACAGAATGAATATTATGAAACGAGATAGCAAATTCATCATAGTGGGTTGATATTCAAGGTAATGCAGCAAAGATTATTACATATGGCATTGTCACCACTCATTCACCTTTCCCCGTAGTTGGTGACTTAACCTTTCCCTATGAGATTGATTTTAGTACTGTAATTTTAAAAATAATATAAACTAATATTTTTTTAAATCTCACAAGTCAGCTACTCGACTCCCCAGCCGAATGGCCTCTACAGGGTGTTTTCATTGAAATTTATCTTTGTGTATGTTGTAAATTGTTTTTTGTTGTTTTTGTAAAGAAAATACTTTTTTTTGTTAATTTTTTTATTTAAAAGTATGATTCGCTAGAATTGATTTAAAAATGTATCTTATAATTAATTTCTTATCAACTCTATTATTTATTTATTTCTTCTTAGAAAATATTTTTCTGTCTATGGTATATAGTAATTTTTTTGTTAGTTCTGTTGGTAACTAAAGGGACTTATTTTTTTTTTTTTTTTGAAAAATATCTTTCAATTTAAGTACAGTAATAATAGCTAATAGTTATTAATTTTGAGTAGTAAGTGGTCGACATTAATTATTATAAAAGAAGCATTACCATTTTTAATTTATTATTTTCTAAATAACTTAATAAAAAAAAAAACCCAGACAATATTATTAGTGTCTTAAAAGTCCAATGGAAACAGTTTAATATAAGAGGGATTTATGGTGGTTTTATGTAAACAAACCGCAATTTGTAAAACAGCCGAAGATAATTCGAAAAGTATTTAAAATATTATGTAAACATTAATTTTGTAATATATTTCTATGACCAAGAGGACGTTTATCTGCTTCATTTGGCAATCGACTTCCTTGGACTCGTGGTTTTCGAAAAAAAAAACTGCTCCGAAAACAATGTCAACAAACTCCCTCAAAGTGACAATAATTGGTCGCCTTGGTGAAATCGCACTTACTCGTTAGTGAGTTGAATCACTGCCTAGGCTGTAATTATACAGTAGGCAGTGGTTGAATTGAATGGTTACCACCAGTTGCATCTCTGAAATCATCTTATTATATCTTTCGCCGTCTGAACGGAACAGTATCCGTTATAAAGGGTGTTTGTTGACATTGTTTTCGGTGCAGTTTTTTCAAAAACCACAAGTCCTAGGAACTCGATTCTGGTGCCAAATGAAGCAGTTTTTTGTCGGCCTAATTCTGCTACACTACAAAGGCTAAACACCGACGCCAGGGGGTGAGCCTTCACCACCTTCCTGGGCCAATTTTGCCTCAGGGACAGGATTTACAGACCTCTATATGAGGGTTCTTTAAACAGTGCAAAGGGGATCTACACGGGACCTCGGTTTAATTAAACTCTCATCCGAAGGAGCTGCATGCACCCAAGAAATTTTCTCGTCCTAAAATTTCTATACCGACCTCGCTCGGGTTTGAACCCGCAGCCTTATAGGGTCTGAAGGCGGGCACGTTACCTCTAGACCAACGGCGCCGGTTGCTGCGGGAGGGGCTATAATATTTCCAGTTACTCCAAAATTTCTCCGCTTTCGGAGGGGGCTGGACTTTGGGGAGCCGCATCGCCATTCAGCCGCCAGTCATATAGTCAAATTTTGAGCATTTTAAAGCTTTTAAGAACCCTATCATTATCTAAATTTTGGTTCCTTCTATAACTATTGTTTTACAAATTATATTACTTTCAGGGGGGGGGGGGAGTGGGGTGACCTTGGTTTTCGCGCATCACCCCACCCTGTTTAGATCCGCACCTATAATCTTGTAACTTATTATACATGGTTGGTTATTGGTATAGCCTATAACTTTAACTTGTAGCCTATATTTGCAAGCACCGCACATATAACACACATTTTATTACACTCTTATATACAGTGGGCTACAGTATGTTACAAGGTATTTTACATGTGTAGAGATAACTATGATTACACTCTACAAAATAAGGTCGTAACTTTAAAGGCATTGCGGGGTCAAATAGCTTACTGCTTAGCACAAGTTTCTGCAGGTTTTTTCATAAAGTTTGCTGCAATCGATACAGTATGAAGCAGATTTTTTTGACTTCATCAGAAGATGAGGCTGCCTTTTCCTTATATATAATATTCTCTTCATTTTCTTTCCCCCTATAGTTTCGTCTCTCTACTTCTTAACTAATCTTGGATTCTAGCCAAATTCCGTAAAAATAAAGAGAAGGAAAAAAAATCCCGTATATATGAAAAGCAATATTATTATCAAGATATGTAAAATATTTATAAATGTGATATGCATATTATACCTCTGCTGCAAAAGGGAGACATTCCTATCCTTCATAGTTGTTAAGATTATTCCTCCCTAGTGTATTTTCATGTGCTACGAGAGTAAACGAGGCATGATGTCATTTTTTTCGGTCCATCAAAAATATGTAACGGAGGAGCTGGGGTTGTAGACTTGTAGTTCTTGCAATTCTGTAATGTTCTATTCCGTATACGGTACTGTAAGTAAAGACACTGGTACTGTAGAAAATGAGAAAAGAAAAACTTCACGTTTTGTATCTCTCAGTATTCAGAAAGTTTATATCGGTACTTTACAGTCTGTTTTGAAGCCTATGGCGTATTTGCAATAGGCTAGGTTGAAGTTGTGATTAACCCCTGTATATCTTATCAGATAAGATAATTATATACAGGAGGCTACTGGTTTAGCTTTATTCTTAATCCGAAATTAGTAAATCTGGACAGTAGGCTATTTAATAGTCTTACGATCGAGTTAGATTAAATTTTGATTACTAGAGTGATTTTTAGCCTCTGTTTTACGGAGTACTCCTAATTAGGGATGCACCGAATTTACTGATTTTGCCGAATGTATACAAGCTACAGTAGGTAGAATACGGGTTAATTAGCATTCCGTTCAATTTTTACAAGGCAATGACAAAAACATTTCAGAAAAACCAATATAATAATTAGATGAAGCATCTAATAACTAAAAACATTTTGAACTAATGTTTCTAGTTATTATGAGCTAATTGCTAATAAAGTTATCATAGCTAATTAGCTAATGAGCTAAATGTTTTTTAGTCCCTTAAATCGAGTGTAAAAATTGAACGGAATGCTAAATCCGTATTCTACCCGAATGTGAAATATTCTGTAAGAGCTTAAAAAGCCCTCAGATCCCGTACTTTTAAGAAAAATATCTATAGATCTGAACTGGAATTAATGGACGAAATTTGAGACTCGTCATTTTACGTCACACTCGATCACGTGTTATTTCAGACCGACAGGCCGCGTGTCTACAAATATAGCAACAACACGTAGACTTGTGCGCTTGACATAATAAACTCCATTAAAACAGGATTGAAGTATACCGTAAATTCGCTAATAACTAATTTTGTTTTTTGTTTCTTTCTCCTATACAGAGTCAAGGATTAGTTTGAGGTGATATCAGCGGTTGCCATGCCGGTGGTGGTTGCTGCTGCCATGCCGAGACGGACTGCTGCATGGCAGCCGCCGATGTTGACGTTACTCGTCGGGAGGTGGACGACCACCGCCTTCGTACTGCTCCTCATGCTGCTCACTTCTGTCGCCATCACTGCCTACCCCGAAGAGGAAGATCCCCTCATCGTAAACACCTCCAAGGGCAAAGTCAGGGGCATCACCCTGCGAGGGGGAAGCGGCAAGTACGTCGACGCCTGGCTCAGCATCCCTTACGCCAAACCCCCAGTGGGAAACCTCCGATTTCGTCACCCGAGTCCCATCGATTCGTGGTCCGTCATCAAAAACACCACCAAGCTTTCGGCCACCTGCTTCCAGATCAGGGACGAGGTGTTTGGAAACTTTAACGGATCAAACATGTGGAATCCAAACACCCCTCTCAGCGAAGACTGCCTCTACATAAACGTCTGGGTCCCTAAACCCAGACCGAAAAAGGCGGCAGTCATGGTGTGGGTCTACGGAGGAGGGTTTTACAGCGGAACCGCAACCCTGGACGTTTACGACGGAAGGATCCTGTGCTCCGAAGAACAGGTTATCGTCGTGTCCATGCAGTACCGGGTCGCGTCCCTCGGTTTCCTATTTTTCGGGACCAACGACGTCCCGGGAAACGCGGGATTCTTCGACCAACTCATGGCCCTCGAATGGATCCGGGAAAACATCGAAAAATTCGGAGGAAATCCTCGAAACGTTACCCTGGTCGGGGAGAGCGCCGGAGCCGCGAGTGTTTCGTACCACCTGCTCTCAAAACTGAGTCGGGATCTCTTTCAACAGGCCATCCTACAGTCGGGAACCGCCACTGCACCGTGGGCCTCGATGTCGCGAGAAGTCAGCGTGCAGCGAGGCTACCAATTGGCCCACGACCTCGGGTGTCCGGACCTGGAGAACTTGCGGGCCGTGATCGACTGTCTGAGGAGGGCTGATCCGCAGCGATTGGTCAACGAAGAGTGGCAACACATGGGGATATGCGAATTTCCCTTCGTTCCTGTCGTCGACGGAGCATTCATAGACGAGAGTCCAAAGAAAGCCCTCGAGAACCTCAACTTTAAGAAGTGTAACCTGCTGCTTGGTAGTAATCTGGACGAGGGTTCGTATTTCAACATCTACTACTTAAACGAGATCCTCAAGAAAGAAGAGGACGTTCAAGTCTCTAGGGAAACGTTTCTGAACACTCTGACTGATTCGTTGTATCCCAAATACAATGACGTCATAAAGAAGGCAATCATATTCGAGTACACGGATTGGTTGACGCCCGACGATCCCACGAAAAACAGAGACAATCTGGATAAGGTAGTGGGTGATAACCACTTTACGTGCAACGTGAACGAGTTTGGCCAAAAATACGCCGAGACCAGTAACAATGTGTACATGTACTACTTCACGCACAGGTCCAGTAGAAACGTGTGGCCCAAATGGATGGGTGTCATGCACGCGGACGAAATTCCCTACGTATTTGGTGAACCTCTCAATCCAGACAGGTTGTACAAGCCAGACGAAGTTGAACTCAGTAGAAAAATGATGAAATATTGGGCTAATTTTGCAAGAACGGGGTAAGTCTTTTTTTTTTCTATAACTTTTAGTGCTAGGGTCATTTACAACTGCTATAAACCATTGAATTATTCATAATTATAATGCATTTCAATGGCAAATTTGGTTTTAGACTGTTTTCGTTAATACTTGATCTTTCGTGAAAAACTAAAGTGTTAAACTGATGTTGGATATTGTCTCTATCGAGCAATTTTAACGAAATTTAAGAAAACGTTTTGAATTATTGTTTTGTTTTAACTTACTTTTAAACTCGGATAACGCGTCGTAATGGACTGCGGGAGATCGACTGGTCGGGTGAGTTATTTTTATTCATCCTTATCCACCGGGAGATCGACTGATGGGAATGAGATCGACTGACCATCAGGAGAGCGACAAAAAGGTAGAGTATAGCACTGTGTGTGTGTGTTTGTTGTCGATCTTGTGTCAGTCGATCTTCCGGTTGAAGGGTGCAAGAGTCGCTCTGACGACCAGTCGATCTTCCGGCTGTCGACTTCCAGGCCCCCCAAACCAAAATTTCAGCCTTACTAAATTAATACGACTTCATTATTTTAAAGGTATATTATATACCCAAAAATGCCTGGGACATCCTTTATTGTAAATAAATAATAGGCTATCCTTTACTAACTTAATAGTAATACTTTCTTATTTTCCTCATAAAAAAACCAGAACTATAAAGGTTAAAATAAAGCAGAACTAATTATTTATTTATGTTCCCTTTGACGTAACATCTTAGATTACGTCATCATAAGAAACCATAATTTTTATTTTTTGCAAAGTTTGATATAAATTTTTAAAAATTATACGCAGTAACATATATTTTTTTGTAAATAATATAATATTTAATATAAAAAAGTGCGAATTTTACGATATATTTGGGGAAAATTTACGACCCTTTTTTTTTTATCTTTTCTGGAAGAAATGGAACATTATTTTTTATTTTTACAATTTTATTTTATTTTTCTTCTTCTTCTTGTTCATTTGAGCTGCTGTTTCTTGTGATATTAAACGGTATAACATCAGCATCATCCGGACGATTGGGTTTTTATTTCTGCGAAAAACAGCAGCAGTAGCTGATCGCGAGAAAGAAAAAATATGTTTCATCACCCGTAAATGAATTGGGTTAAAAAAGCTTAAAATTATGAGAATTATTACGTTTTTTTTTCACCTATAAAATATGACTGCTGTGTAGAAAGTTTACGGTCAGGGTATATATACGAGAGAAGGGGTAGTGC
>JAQGBM010001364.1:0-10797 GCA_034698405.1 Symphylella vulgaris | reverse complement strand
AAACGCAAACTTTAAATTTCCTGTACTGCAAAATGTTAATTCAGGGACATGACGTTTCTGCGCTCTAAGTAATCGATGTAATTGCGAAAATAAGTAATAAAATTTTCCAATCAACCACAAATGGAAGTTGTAATCAGAAAAATAATTATTTTATTATTAACTAGTCTATTATGCGGATTTGGTGAAAATGATTTTGGTTCTAAAGATAGGAGAAATATTGAGGACGCGTTGGTTCCCCATGCAAATATACCTTCTATTTAAATATTGGGAATTTTTTTTCTAAGATAGAGATAATAAAGATTCTAGGCTATAAAATTAGGTAAAATATTGGTTCTTCGATCCATATAAACCTATTCAACTTAGAAGCCTTAGAACTCCAGAATTCGGAAATCTTATCAGAAGGATTTTCTCTATCTTATATTAGGGAAAAAATGTCTTAATACTTTCATTTTTACAATGAGTTTTCCTCTATTCAAACCTTATTTCTATGGGGGAATCAACGAATATCCTTATTATACCCAGGGTCACTTCCATTCTAAAAAGATGACCTCAGACCAGTATGCCTCAGACCACAAACAAACACTAATCCCATATAAGATTAACTTATCTTCTTCTTGTGGTAGCGCTAATTATAGCCGTTATTTTTGCTTTTATGTAGCGTTTATTATGGGTGGAGGGGGACAGGGTAGAAAAATAAATAATAAAAGAGTTTATGAATGAAAATAATAAAAAGGGACCCTAAATTATATTCCCCCGCCCTAAAAACCGCAAAAGTCTGGTAATAATCCTTTAACTGCCTGCTGGCGGGAACGACGAATAAGATATAGAGAGACTGAAAAGGGGAAAAAATCGATTTTGTTTGTCTGCTTCTGCCAAGGTTTTTTGTTTTGGTTTTCACCGTGTTCTATTTTTGGTGGAACCAAGCGCTATATGTACGTATGTAAGGAGATATACGATAGGCTCTGCTGTCGGAGAGGGTGAAGGTGCATGGAATTTTGTTTTAAATTCCAAAATAGCCTAAGATCCACATAAGTTATAACCTAATCCTTGTACGTACCTTGTATGTGATATAAGAAGCACCGTTTCTTTTAGATTAGATTTATTTCCATTCCATTTTTTAAACATTTTAAAATTATTTAATGGGTATAATTATGTTCTTTTCCCTATAATATTTGTGACGTAACGACAAGCTTCTTAAAATTTAGGGTATATAAATTTAACGAAGCAAAATTTCGAAAAAGTACGAAGCAAGGGAAAACAGAATTTGATTTATTTGTCGTCATTTCAATTTTCAACACAGACCGGAATGAAATCGGAGAAAAATGAGGGCGTATATGTAATCTTTAAAATACGATTTTCCTCCGATTTCATTCCGGTTTGTGTTGAAATGACGACAAATCAAGTTTCTGTTTTCCATTGCTTCGTACTTTTTCGAAATTTTGCTTCGATTTTAAATTCGAAGAAAATGTGTAATGGCGCGAAAACTATAGGGTGACCTTTAAGTCACTAACATTGGGAGACCGCTCCGATGGTTTGAAGTAGGCTATAAACTCGCTCGGCTATCAGGCCCCAAAATTCTTGGTTCGAATCCCATCTATAGGTCGGTATAAGTTAGCCTATAGGAAAAGTATATAGGAAATATGGAAAGCTTATCTCCTGGAATCAGTGTTAACTGTTAATTTAGCAGAATATTTAGCGTAATTTATTCTAGTCCGTAAAAACCATAAAATTTTTCCTCGTCGAGGTCAGTGGGAATTTTAAGATTATAATTTAAAAATAACATTCGTACTATACGAGCTGATTTGATTTGATTAATTTGTAAACGAATCATGTTTTTCTTCATTAGAGAGACCTCTGCTGTTTTGTTTATATCTGATCAAATCTAAACGCAATTAATAATCATAAAATCTAATATAAATATTGTGTTTATTTCCTGGTTTATGACATAGAGTCAAGAGCCGGGCATCGCATGAGTATGTTGTACCCCCTTCCATCATACATCTTTCCTTAATTAGCTATTATTTATAAATAATAATAGCGTCGCGCATATACTGATCATGATGGTGCAGGATAAAAAAAAATAGTCCATGGCACTATGCGTATATTTATATTTATGATATGCCTACCCAGTTTGAAATTGGAACCAGTTCGACCCTTGGAATTACGCATATATATTCGGTGAATGAACCGTTCGCGAAATATATAAGGTTACTTCGAACGAGTTTTTTCTTTCTTTCTCAGATGCGCAGAAATAAACGATTTTGCGAACAGTACCGCGCATGACTGTAGTTGGTGTATATGCATTATTATGTTATGTGGCCATGCATCAGGAATAAATATGCCTCCTTCTCAAAGTATTATTATGTAAACTAACTAAACAGCAGTTCTAAAAATATAATTTAAATATATATTCTTTATATTCTAATTATTTGTCGTAACTTATACAGAATAATAATTTACAATACAATGGGAACAAATAGTCTCGGTTAATTTATATGATAAATATTGGCGCAATTACAGAACGAATTATTCCTGGTTTCATATCCCCTTCCTGAATACATTTTCGGATTTATCCCCTTGCTCTCAGTTCTGCGCTCCACCATAGAGATAGGAGATTGCATATACATATCTTTTCAAGATTTTATGGAATGTTATGGCGGCTTTACAACGTATATCAAAATAAACCGTATAAGCTCAACCATTGGAGTCGGCGGCGTATGATAAACATCTTTCATAGAATAATAACTGTAAGATAAAGAAGACCGACATTAAAATATACAATAAAATTTGGGGGTGTTACAGAGTTATAATGATGGCACACCCTTTAAATCGGAAACAGCAAGTTGTTAGACAATATTATTAAATTATATATTTAGCTTTTTATTTTTTTTTCGCAGCCTTGTTTGGAAAATTGGGAGTAAATTAGTCTGGGATCAGATGCGGTGGTAAAAGGACCTTGAGATCCAATGCACGTCTATATATTCAACATCCAAGATGGCTTCCCAAGGTCTTTTGTGCTCGGACTGATAAATCTTCCTATTAAAACCTCCTCAAAAACACACAGACTCTGAGTATTATAACTGCAGAAGATAATATTATTTTTTATTTGAACAATTATATATATTATTTTACAAAATATACCAGTCTATTCTGATGGGACGAGCCATGTACTTTTCCACTATCAGGTAGCAATACATATAGCCTACGAGTATACAAGCATAGCTGTTTTATTCCGAGTATAGCCTGTATTTTTAAAATAATAATATTATCATATGCAAATTTAAATACCCTATATTATATAGCCCCAATATCTCTTGAATGATCTAAATAATTGGAACTCTATAATAGCCTATACCCCACATATAGGGTAACCTATATATTAAGCAAACAAACTTTGCATATTTCTATTTTCCAATTCAAAATCATCTATTGATTAGCAATTAGTATGCAGATTGCAGACAGAGGGGAGAGTATAAAAATTAAAAACAGTATAAGTTATATACCTACACCCTATAACCTAAGCAAATCATACACCACGTTTCAGTAGCAAAGTTGGGTACCTTTACCATGTCTCAGACTCTCAGCGGTATCAAATACCAACCGCGGTAACTATAAAACACTCACATTCAGGCTATACTGGATAATAATAAAAATGGTAGCGTACACACTAGGTCTACCAGAATACAATACATAGCTGTTTTAATAAATAATAATAAAATCATCCCCTTTGTGATAATATATAAGTTATAAAATACCGAAGTACCACCGTTAAAAAAATGCTATACGAGATTACGTGATAACGAGACATAATATTTCGAAGGCCACAGATAAAAACAGTTAATTTTTATGTTAGCCAAAATATTACACAAGGTATAGGCTATAGAGATAGCACTATAGCCTTGCATATGGGTATAGGAACTCAATTATTTTAGAACTTTGTATCATTGATTTTTAGACTGCATGTTTCACCACATTCCAGGACCAATTTTGCTTGCAAGAGTGCTATTCTTATTTTTCTTTTGAAGGGATCGGTCTTTAACCTGCAGAGAGCAAGAAAACCTATATTTTTTAAATTATAGAGTATACATAATACAGCAATATTTCACCACCTTAATGGACCAATTTTGCCTGCATAGGTTATAATTACTATATAGTCTTATTTCCGATTTTCCCACATTTTCTGGGGGTATAATTTTCAAAAAGACAGATATCTTACAAATGCGTCTCATTCCCACCTACCTGTACCAATTTTGCCTTCAAGGTTATAGTCTTTTATTTCCAATTTTCCCACATTTTCTGGGGTTTTCAAAAAGACAGGTAGGGCCTACAAATGCGGCTCATTCCCTATAGCATCGATAGGTATTACAACAGAAATAGGCCAATATACAATGGATGAAAATAAAAAAAAGACATTTCCATCCACCCTCCCTTTTTCAATCATTGCACAATTGAAGAAAGATGAACAAAAAATATATAAAAAGAACACTCATCGAACGATCCTTATTTTTTTTTTCTTCAAACTTCCCCCTTCCACTTTTACGCAACCCGCGATGAGGTTTTCACAGGTGTTATTTGTTCAGTTTTTTTCCACCCCGTGTAGAGCAGGGACGGAACCTAAAATGGTAAAAAGAAGAAGAAACAGGGAGTTTGTTCAGAGAAAGGTGTTGTTCATTTTTGTAAAAAAGCAGCTGTAAAAAATGTCATTTGTTTACCTTCTTTGACACTTTCCTTTTTTTGCGCATTTTTTGATGGAACCCTGCCGTTTTTTACTTTTTTTTCTTCTTAAAAGTTAAAACCCCAAGTCAATAATTCGAGTACCGGTATACTTTAAGATATTAAAGCCCGGGGTCTTGAGAAGCCAATATCAGCTGGTTGTTAAAAATATCCATATTACCCCTCATTATAGAACTGAACTTGGAGTTATAAAAGGCAGATAAAAAATCATTTACAAAGATATAAGTATCACGTCATTATATAGTTAAAAGAACTGGAATTTTTACATTTTTAAGAGTTCAAAAATACAATATAAACATTATAATTGATCTTAAAAATCTCATCTATTAATTAACAGATTTTTAAAGGGTTTCTATCTGTCTTTCGAAAATCCAGAATGAAGGGGGGGGGGGGGGAGAAAGGAAATCAAATTTGACCCTGGAAAATGATCAAAAAAACCTTGGATCAAACTTATAATCAGCCTCAGTGGCAGAAATTGGGAAACCATAAAATATATTAAATTTGAACAAACAAACAAAAAATGTTTTAACAATATTGGATTTTTGATTTTTCTGCAATATGTCTATTTTTGGTGGGTGTCCTTGGCATTGCACTTAAAAAAAAAAGTGAAGTAAAATTATCTCTTTTGAATCGCCGTCAGTCTATCGTATCATAGCCTTCGCCGTGCATGCTACGAATAGGGATATGTTTTTCTCAAGGCCGGGGTTCGAATCCATACGGGCGTGTAGGAGTTATTTCTATCTCCGTTCCGCAAGGGCGAAGTCTTCATCTCCTGGATGTTAGTCTTTATGAGCTGTTTATCTTCAAAGACAAGATATATCCCACCCCCTTGCATAATATTGATTTTTCATAAGCGAACCTTGGACATATAACTTTAATACTCCAGCGCCTATCCTCTTGTGGATATAACTCACTGACCAATACAGATCCCAGGTAGTGTTCTTACACACTTCCTTTTTTGACACTTTTTTATGAAACCATATTTCAATCTATCCCAATTTGAGGAATTTTAAGATTGGAAAATTCTAGACTGGCGGCTTTTTCGGATTTTAAAAGGGTTAATAGAAGTTAGAAGTTAGAACCTTATTGTTATGATACAAGAATCGTACTTTAGCGGACATAATTGGCCCAATAAGGTGCATATTGGCGAATATAAGACTCATCCGTCATCCCCTATCATGGGTAGGATATCAGAAAATTCCAAGAAATAAACTAACTTTAAAGTTCTATTTAATCATGCACTTTAAAAATAATCAAGATTAATTTGTACGAATAGCTTGAACTATTAACTGTATTAAGCATTATCGATTCTAACTCGTAAGTATCGATGCTTTTTAAGACGTGCAGGTCACTTCGTCGGTGACCTCTAAGTCTGGCGTCGGCACTGTCCTTATTATTATTTTTTATTTTTTTCTTCGAACGCTGCGCGCGATGTCGAAACGAGGTTTAGAATAAATAACAAATGTTTTATTTTCCATTTAGAGATTATTTAATCTTATACGATCGCAATTTAAAATAGAACCCATACCCATCGAACCCGTATATTATGCGCAAAAAAATATTTGTCCTATTGGTGAAAATTTTGTACTGGCTTACAGATCGATCCCCAGGGAATGCTCATCCTCTATAATAGCGTCGGGGTTTGGACTCGTATTAATTTTTTAATAATTCTTATATCACCCATTATGGGATTGGATTTTAGGATATCTTTTAAAATGCTGAGTAGGCTATATACGTAAAAACTTAGATCCTATAAGAAAATGGATAGGCTATTCATTTATTAAATTCCTGATACTTAATTATAATACTTATATCGTTGGAAAGAGTGTTTTATTCGGCTTTATAACGTGTATTAATTTCGAATGAAGGCAGATAGATATTTAAAAAAAAAATGTTGAAAAGTATAGTAGAACTTTATAGGGCCTTCGATTAGAGGAGTATAAGGTTAGGGTAAAATAATATTGTCATACTCATACAATATGTTATTATGCTGCCATGTTTAAAAAATTACTGTCAGGAAAAGGAAGAAAACATGTTTTCGTAGAAAATTTCCCTCAAAATTATTCTGGTCTATAAAATAAAATAAAAGTAAAATTGACGATTCTGCATTACTAAAATGTAAAAAAAAAAAAAATTAGTAAATATTTTCTTTCTTGGTGACGTGGCTGGCTCTGCCGTATGTACTAGCTATTGGAAAAAACTTGGTAGAACGAACGAAAGAGAGAGAGTCGAGCGTGCAGCAAGCGAGAAAAAGTCTGGTGGTCGCGTCTAGGCAAGCGAACGGCGGCTGGCTCTCAGCCAACATGGGTGGAGTTGGGTCTACATTCATGTGGGGCAAGGTAACATCCTCGGGCTGCGCAGGCGCAATTCTCAACTGCCCCGACCTCTTCGCGCTCTCCCCCCTCTCCGCTCTCTCTCTCTCTCGAGAAAAGGCAGCATAGCTCGTCCGTCCTCTTCGAACGTTTTATTTTTAGTATCTTTTACAAAGTCGGTCGCTAATATATACTGCCGATAATTCCATTCCCTTAAAAGTTCATTTTTAGGTAGTTCCCTTTTTGCCACCTTCATTTATTTGTGGTAATATAATACGTAAAATACAAATAAATATCCTTTCCAACGATATAAGTATCAGGTATAATTATAGCTCAGATCATACATACTGTACACAGTAGGCTATATAAAACACATTTGAAAGTTGAAAAATAATACAATCACTCTGATAGAACTACAGCTTTCTTTCAAAAATTGTAATTTTTAAACTTTAAAAATATTCCAGACACTCAGCCATCATTCAAAACAGATAAAAAGGAAAACGTTTCCATTGAGATGTTTATATTTTACAGTAAAAAAATTCAATGGTTTTGAAGCATTGAATTTTGTTCTCCAAAACCATTGTATTTTCTAGGTACTGTATTTTGAACTTCAAAATAATATTAAAATCTCTGCTATAATATTCGGTTTAATGGATATTCATGATTCTTATATCGTTTAAAAGGGTTCTTTAACATAATAACCTTTCCCCTTTATTCTAAATTAGCTTAGTTAATTTCGTTGTAAAAATATTATTGTTCCAGAAAAGGCGTCCGCATGTGATGACCTTATAGCTTATAGCCTCGACGTTAAACCTAACGAAAGGTGTTTATTGGATCTGGCTTTACATGATGCATAATGATTTATACCGACTGTTATAGGTTATATTTAGGTCACAGACAAAACAACAGTCTGCTGTTTTTCAGGTGCGTGGTGCATGGCGCGGACGACGACGGTGAGATTTACTCATTTGCTTATGGCCGTTAAATATTATATTTGCTCCAAAACAACTGGTCGATTTATAATAAAACTTTCCGTATGTCCTGACCCCAATTTTTTATTACTAAAAAAAATTGGAATACCTGACTTCGAAAGACGGCTGTGGGTATAGCTTATAACTTAATAACAATTAGCAACAGATTCCCCTTGGTTCAAATCCAGATTTTACCGTATGTAGAAGTACCCAGTTCTGGAACAGGGGGCTTTAACTTTGTAACCACTAGCCACACATCAGAGCCACTGCCTCAGGTTAACCTTAGGGTTAGATTTATATGTTTGTAATTTTTTATTAAATTTAAGTCCTATTAAAATGTAATAAATTGCTGTGTGGAAAATCTAGTACGGATTATAAATTTTTTACGAAACAATTCCATATTTTTTAAATAGAATTATATTGTACACTGTACACAGAGGAAACGTTAAAAATTTTATTCGGATTACACAAAAGCTTTTCATGCTTACCGTATATATATATTTTTTAAACACGTTTCTATGTGTGTCTGCCGCGTTTTTCGCGTGTCAAGGTCACCTGCCTGCGCATACTATACCCTTATTATACAGGGTGTCACGGGCGATCGATAGCGTTACTACGGTATCGATATTTATTATTTAGCAGACTGTCCTGCCAGCCTATTTTCGTAAAATATTTAAGCAACTTATTGATTGCGTCTGGCGCGAAAGAATTTTTTTCGTATTGGAAATTAACTTACTGATAGGCTAATTTTAAAATTTCTTTATAGGTTTATAGGAAGTTAATAAACTGTTACATAATAGACTATGTCTCATTGCCTCTGAAACCAACTCCCTCGCCCCTTCCCGTATTAAGCCTATGTGACGGGATTATACTTACTACGGTATACCCAAATGGGCCTAATACTTGAAGAGTTATACTTTCTATAATAATGAAGGGTGGTGGGTGGTGACTATATAGTGAATCAGTTTGGGTTCGAGTCCGGCTGATGCTGCTAAGATTTTCAGGTTGAGTGAATGAGTGGAGGCTCTTTCAGATAAAGATTTTTTTAAAGAAACGACGGTCCCATTGTGCAGATCCTCTTGCTCTCTGTGCTGCACATATGACCCTTACATAGGATCCTTATGCGATGAGTTACGCCTCCCTGTTGGTCATACCCTCACACCCCAGCAACGTTTAACAAAAAATCAAAATATAACCTAACCTATAAAATCTCGTAGTAAAATTTGTTCTATAGATTATAATTAATACACTATTATTATAGCTAATTATAGCCTAATTGGTCAAGCCCTTCATTGTTTTTGGTCAGTCTTCTTTGGATGGGTGACCACATAATTTAAGTCAAAATTTTCCCATATATAATTTCAATCCCTGCCTCGCAATTTCATTCCTTTTTGTTTCTTTAAAGTGGGAAATTATATACATTTTTTATATAAGTTAAATTGTAACTGTTTTTCTTAGATAGCCTACAATGGTCCTGGATACATATATGAATGGGGAGGGGGATCATGCCCCTTTATATCTTTTATCAAAGCGATAACGTTCAAAAAAACAAAATCTCTTACAACAATAACAATAATTATCATTAGAATATAAATCTCTTTTCTAGATAATTAAAGCAGGAAGTGTGTATAGATAAAATAAAATAAAAAATTATAATAAAGGCAGGAGAGGGTATAAAAAATATCTAGAATGGCGTCGCTCGTCTAGACCATTTGGATGCAGACACGAAGCAGTGCATGATGTGTATAATTAACATACAAACAACTCGTTCAGCGTCTGTGACGTCACTATCCTCGTTCGCAGACGCATTCATGAACATCCTATTATTATTATTTTACTGCTCCATCCAACCCCGGCCTTATTCAAGGTTCTGCCCGTTTATTTATTTAATATTATAAAAATGCTCTGTGTAAGTCTGGACACTTTTTTTTAGGTATCATTTACGTTAAAATCCTATATAAGTTATAATAGCCAACTGTGCATTTTATATTACCTTATGTATAATAGACTTTATAAGTTATACGTAACCCCAGAATATTGTGTGGGTCCTGTGGGAGGATTGGAAATATAACCGAAGTACCAATTTTTTGTTGGTTTATTTGCCCCGTATTTTAATAAAGGGGTCAAGCTCCCATGCACTTACGAGTTAGAGTATACGGTATAGTGTCGTTATGGAATTTTTTCAACACTATACTGTATAGGCTATATGGCTCGTATTCATAATAGCAGGCTATTAGCCACTCACACTCAAAAGCTGCACTAAAGTATATACTATAGCCTACCAGGTTTACTATATACACAATTCACTGCATGAAAGCTGTATTTTGAGTGTGAGTATATAAGAGCGGAGACTCCCTCAAAAGCAAGGCCATATACGAGTAAGTTAAGTTATATTCACTCCTTTAGTTATAATGTTCAGGAAGTAATATAGGTTCATCCTCTAGCGTCGAGGAGTCAGCCAATGGTGGGTCAATGGTTGACTGAGGATAGTAACCTACCATCGTCTGAAATAAAACAAATACGTATAAGTTAAAAGCAATAAAACGAATATCATATATAGGAACAAAGCAAAGCTTATACCGAAAAAAAAGGATTCAACGTACGCTCGATTACGTAATCAATTTTTTTTCTGCGCAGACAGTTTATTCAAACTTTCGTTCCATTTATATATATACAACAAAAATAATACCCAAATAAATAGCATTTATCTTCTTTTTCCGTACATACCTGCAGCCTGTTGTGACGTCAGAGACTATACGCGAGTTCTAACCAGACTCATC
>JAQGBM010001363.1:0-10798 GCA_034698405.1 Symphylella vulgaris | reverse complement strand
TACCAAAATTACTCAATTTCACCAAATAAAAAAAAGTCAAATTTTTTCGCCTTCGGCGGTCCCGATTTACCAAGATTTCTTAATTTCACCAAATTAAAAAAAAAAACCCTTCAAAAATTTTCCCCGTTTTTCTCTCAAGTTTTGCGCGAAAAAAGCGCAAAAAAACACTTTTCTTGGATTAAAAAAAAAAGCATGAATGGCAAGGCTGCTTGCTGTAAAGTTGTAAAATGTAAATTGTAAAATGTAGGCCTACTGTAAATGTGTTTATAATTTAAAAAATTGCTTGGCCCGCGAGAAAAATGAAAAAATTGAATTTGGCCCACTACAAAAAAAAGTTGGACACCCCTACTCTAGAAGCTAAATCCCTTTCAAAATAATTGGATTGCTATGATCTAAAATTTCCCAAGAAAAGGAAATTCTACAGGTCTAAATCTGAAAAACTGCTGTGAGCTAACCTACTAACACCGTAGCCTATCAATCATGATCTGATATATATTATAGTGAAAACATGACCAATAATGTTTTTCACAGCCCTGGTCCTAACTGTGTGCGGACCGTGTGTTCTTTATACATCCGTCCACAAGAGAGTAAGTTAGGCCTATGCTGCTTACCAGGTAGCAGTAAGTTAATGCATCTACCAAATCTACTGTTTGAATTTCCATTTCCTATTGCATATATTTATTTTTAAAGAAAGATTTGAGTTCTTCTATCTCTTATAAAAAAATAACAATATCTCTATCTTCCTTTTCATGCGAACTACATTTTAAAAACGAAGTTTTGATCTATACACAAGAACTCATGTCCTGAGGCTGTCCGCTGCATTTCCTTGGCTACCAGATTTGACAACAATATTCCATTTGTATCATATACCGGTATCTTTTATAAAGATACGGAAGGAAGACTAAAAAATCTTTAAGTTGTAACAGGATTAAAGTCCTTATAAGTAGAAAAGATTCTCAGATGGATTAAAATATGTCCCTAAGGAATTGAGGCTGATAGAACAGCTTCTATAGCCTATGTACTCGTATCATGCTCCAGCTCTCTATAAGATGATGTATTACTCTTAAGAATTGTATGTTCAACGTTCAATCAAACTTCTTGGAAGCTTGTAGTGCAGAGAAATAATATATATATTTTTTTATTTTTCAGCAAGAAAATAGATTTTTAAAGTCATGTATGTACACAACACAGTTTTACGTACGTATACGCCGAGAACATAAAGAACATATCGATAAAAATTATTGTAAAGGGACTGTCCGCAGTGTGTCAGTGCTGAGAGGGGGGTTAAATCTCGACTATCGACATGGGAATATTGGGGAAGAACCACTGACCTCTATCTAACGTCTTGGATTTAGCTTCACATTCAAACAAATCAACCAAACATAAAAAAGCAAGACCGCCATCTTGGATTGCAGTTTTTCTATGGGAGAAGAAAAGTAAGGCGCCATCTTGGATTGTTTTCCAGAAATAGTTTCCTATGGTAAAAAGCTCTCGCTGTGAAGAACTGTCCAGGTTAGATAAAAAGAGGACTATATAATAGCAACCAGGATAGAGAGTGAGAAACAAGGCTGGGATCTTTAAAGTAAGGACCATTACACAATCGAGCGGGACCGGGTCATTGCACTTTCCTTTATATGTAGATAAATTATATATTGGCTATACCAAGAGAAAGGGCAAAAATACCGATTTAACACGGTTTTTGTGTTGTATTGTATGAACGACGGTCGAACAAAAATGTCTGCACTATAGAAACCGTGAGCTGTGGTACAAACAAAATAGAAGAAAAAAAAACTTGGAGTGAATTGCATTTCTCGTGACGGAAAGTAATTATTTATCATTTCAGAGCTGGAACTCAATCTGGAGAGCCCGGCGCGCGTAATAAACACGAAATTGCGGACACTGCGGGTATACACTGGGCAACAAATACATCGAAATCTAATAAAACAAAGCAAAAAGAAAAAAAGAGAGAAGATATGAAAACGTGCAAGAAGATAGTAAATGATACAAGTGATAAAGAAAAATATGGGACCATTCACGCACGAGAGGCCAGCAAACTTACCTCCTCAAATTTTTTGCAGATGAGATTAAAGGCCTTAAGAATGCTGTCTGTTGAGCCAGTGATGGTGACGATCCTCTCTGGGCACGTTCCATCTGATATATTGATCTTCGCCCCGCTCTGCAAACAAGTCAATTTTTACACCATTAGAGAAGAGGCAACGGTTCCATTATAATATATAGACATAGCAAAATATCATCGAGTGTATTATATTATGCAATGGCCATTCGCAATGTTTAATTATGTTTGTTTATTTTATTGATTAGACGTCGGCATGCATCCCTCTCACACGTTCGATAACTTATCCCCATCGTTTCAAGGTTCAACCTCCCTGTATAATGAGCTACTTTCTCAAATTTTAAGAAAATCCTCTGCATCCGACTGGAAAATCTGATATATCCTATACTCCCGTGTTCAGAGTGTTTAAAGCTATACGCGGATACCTGCACTCGAACATGGGATTATGACGTCAGGAATGATGATAATCCCAGCCGTGTCCCAGCTCATGTACGATATAACTGCAGATGTCTCTTCAAGTTGAGATTATCGAGAATGTTCGTGTTTACATTAGATTTTCTGAAGCAAACACAGAGCTAGAGCTGCTAGGATTACCGTTATTGCTGACGTCATAATCTTGAGTTCAAGTACACATTTGGGTGTAACTTTAACTCATGACGATCTAAACAGTTTAGGTCAAATGCAGAAGGAGAGGAGTAATTAAAATTTCTTTTCAAACTGGGTTCTTTAACGTAGTGATAAAAGAAGGTTACGAAGCCCAGTAACTTATTACGGTTGCCCTAATCTTTAAGGTAACCGGGGGGCATATTTCCAAATCATACTCTATTTCAGCAGATTTAGAAATATGCAACCGGGGGGTAATTTGGTGGCGGAAGTTGATGGGTTAATTTGGTAGGATGTTTTTTTATCACTTATTTATCAAAACCTTTTTACATTAAAATTATAAAAAAATTAATTTCTCAATATGTTAGCGTTAAATATTTAAAAACATCCCACCAAATTACCCCCGGTTACCTTATACCAGGACATAATAGGAAAAGTTCTCGTCCCAGCCGGGATTCGAACACTATAGAGTATCATCAGCAGAGATTGATTACTATTTAGTATTTACCAATTCCGATATACGTTATACCGAAAATAAATTTAAATACCCTTTCTGTCAAAATTAAATAAATTCTCATGAACTCACCTCTTCTCGAAATTTCTTGATATTATCTCCTTTCTAGAAACAAAAGAAAAATGAGATTAAGTTAAATTTCCCACGACTAACTTAATGACCGAATATATAATTAATTTCCCAAACGGAAAACTACAACCGTAGTACGAATGTAAATAAAATTAGATCATCCCCGTTTTACATATACATACTCATCTCAAGTGTTTATAACCACTCTGTTTGTTTGCTATTGTAATAAATAATTTAATAAATTTAAATGTTTAATAACGAGTTGCAAAACAATTATTTCTTTTCAAATAATTAATAATTATACAAACAACACAATTTATTCATATTTGCAAAACTTGCTACGGAGTATTATTTTGTAAACGTTTATGTTTTGCAATCGTATAAGCCAGAAAACAGAATTTATCATATTATCATATTATTTTATAAGCCATTTGAATATTAATTTGGAATGCGAGGAAATAGTTGAAAATGAATTACTCTTCCCCATCCCGCCTGACTCGTCCCACCATGCTTTCTCTTTGCCCTTATTGCAGTCCCTTTTTATATTCACCCACCAGCTTAACGTCCCCTCGAACATTGCTGTTGCATTTGCCCCAACCCTCACATTATATTGATGTTTTTGATGATAAATATGATCGATGTTTAATCGATTTGTATCGTTTGGCTGTTGAAAGTTTACCTTTCAGCAAAATTAACACGTCCGTCATGGTTTTGGGTGTAGGCATAATATTTTAAATAAAAATTGGGTTAGCCTAGTAACTGAGTGAGATAAACACGAAACTGCGAGTTTTTGATTGGTAGCCTATAGGGCTATACCAAGCATATCATTAATAATTACGTAATGGTATAGTAACTTCTGATAAACCGAACTTCAAGCTACTCGTACTACTATTATACCTATATATTAGTACCGTATATACTGCGACATTCGTTAATATTAAATTTAACTTATACAATTTTAATAACTTGTATGTACTAGTGTAAACAAACAAGTTCAATCTTCATTTTTCATTATAACTCTACTTTGCATATTAAGTTTTATAAGGTATACTATATCATAATATTAAAATCTATACGCCATTTTATAGGTCTAACCAGACTGTAACTTTCGTTTTATAATTTGGGTCGGGATGAGCTATATACGCACTTTTATATTAAAATATATTTTAAATCAAATTGGCTGATACACAAATAAAGCGAAACTTATTTTACAATATCCTATAACCTATACGGTACCGTACGAGTTAGTACGGTATTAAAGATATAGGTAGGCCTATATTGAATGTCAAAATTCCATGTCATTGCATATAAAATCAATATAAAAAGAAGAAATATTGAAAGGAACTTCCATATGGAACATCTAAAATTAATTAAAAATTCGATATTCATAGTGAAGCGCAATTATAGAAACCATATTGAATAACTATAAGTTATGATATATAATACGGTTTTGCTCGGTTTAAGGAATAAGGATATTCGCTCGATTCAAAGGATGAACTCGGTCAAAGCTCATGGCTGTGCATCATGCCACATAGAAAATTAGATGCCTCAACTCCTGAATACGGGACATTGTATCTGTTTCTTATAACATAAACATAACGGTATGTATAATTGGATAAAATTTTGTGATAAGGGAGTCGGGCTTATTATAAAATACACTGTATGCGCTTGACTTGAGACGATAATTATCCTATTCCGAGAAGGTATATAATATTTGTTGAATACCAATATGTATTGCATATTTTTATCCCGCGCATAATATAAATAGCGTGTATGTATATGCGCCTAAATTATATGCATACAGCCATACATACACAATATTCGATGTGTTCAACTGAATACATCATATATACATTGCATTACAGAAAATACATTGACTCAAAAAATGTTCATACATCTTATTTTTTTCCCCTATATCAATGTTTTTGACAGCACAACATGAACGGAAGTTTACAAAAGAAAGGGGAAAAATGTAGAGAAAAAAATAAACTTTGATATATCATAGGAAATTCTAACTTTTTATTTTATTTTATTAAAATCTCTGTAAAACTTTAGCATAAAGTTTGATATGATTTCATTTTAAATAAAAAATAAAATTGTTGTCTATAATGGAAGCAAAGTTTGAAACAAAATAACTTTTCTAATATAAAGTTATGCAATAATTCCTTTAGTCACTGCAGTGCAGTGCACATTTATAAGATAGCTTATATAGGGATGATGCAAAATCAGCCAGTTGAGGGTTTTTCTCAACCTTCTCAACCTACTGACAATCATTTTGGGGAGAGGTGTTCAGTGAAAAGGTATGATTTAGGGGTCCTTGACATATCAATCCATTTCAAAACATGTGAAACTATCTAGACCAGTGCATGGCGTAGGCAGAAAATTCAATGGATGGGGTCCACTGGTGGATCTTGGGGCGAAACTGCCCAGCAACCGGAGGCGGATTTTTTTTTCTAAGCAAGTGTACATTTTTACATAAGTGGATGCAAAAAACGGGGTCCGGGGCGTAACACCGGAAAAAGTTTGAAAAATTAATGTATTTTGGTGTCTTTTTGAAGCATTTTCTGACCCCATGGTCAGAAATGCCAGGTCAGAACCCCTCTCCCCCTTCGCTACGCCACTGATCTAGACCTATCACTGCTAGACCTCACACAGATGCCATCGCTGGGGGCTGCTTGTGCAAGGGGGAAGCTCCCCTCTGAACACCACAAATTACACGTTAATACAATTTAGATAAAGAATAGCCATTTTTATATATACTGGAGAACATTCTTTCAACGGCTCCATCCCTATTCCCTAAATGCTGAGCAAAGAGACTAAATAAAAAATAACGAATATGAATTTTGAACAAAAATCAATCTAGACAAGTATACCAGCCCCCACGGTTTTCATTTTCTATGCGTTAGCAGTTATTCAAATCTCCTATTTAAGATACATTACAGAAAACAGATTACACACGCACATAAATATATTTTTGCACCATTTTTTTCCCATGCATAGAACACGAAACTACCCGTGCATAATATCCACCACTGCTGGCTGTTTATCATTCACTGCTCTATATAGTGTGTATTATGCAGCATAATATAATATAGAGAATACATACTGGTACATATATATGTTTTCCCTTTGCGATTCGTTCTGCACCTTGATATATAGTGGGACTACATATTGTATGTGGCTGTGCTATGGGGCTATTGAATGTCATCAGCCGCGTTATGCTGCGATTAGATATTTATGGAATAATGAACCCAATCCCCCCTCGCATTTCCATGATATGTACGAGTATGTATGTACTGATGGTGGGTAGTGGGTACAGTAGTACTAGGCCTATAAGGTTTTTATGTGTAGTACAGGTGTAACTTTATAAATAACCCAGTAGTCTCCATTTTCGATCTCTCGTAAAAAATTTCTAGAACCTAAATGCATGGTGTATGTACCGTACTCGTATTATATGTAGTGACTTTGAGCGTAAAAAATCTACAGGGTGTAAAATGACAGCCTACAAATTTAAATGTAACATTTGATTAAAAGAAGAAATTTTTTTCTCTTGTTGCATGCCTTATAATTAACAAACAAAATAATGCTAGTTCTATAATTCTATTTAATTAATTTGATGGAACTTTAATGTGCAATAATTTTATGGAGCCATCTGTTGCAGAGAATCGAGGGAAATTGGTTAACAACGCTCGTTATTGGACACCAAAAACACCGGTGTTTGTAAAACCCCTAATGTATGCAGAGGCCCAAAACGTAATTTTTGCACCAAATATGTTTGAACAAAAAATTACGTCTGTTTTTAAGCTCCTGTCTCGAAAAAAAAATATTTGGTGCAAAAAATACGTTTTGGGCCTCTGCAGATTAGGGGTTTTACAAACACCGGTGTTTTTGGTGTCCAATAACGAGCCCCTGGGGAGTAAAAGCATGGAAGGGCTGTTTAAATTTCTAGGAGATTGTTTGTTCAGCTAGTAGTCTAGTACCGACAGTCGTTACCCGCACAGACAGCTTGAAAACCACATCTCTACAAAATATTGTAGTTAGAATATGGAGCCCAGTGGCTAAGTCGGTAGCGTGTCGGCTTAGGATGCCTAGGGACCCGGGTTTGAGCTTCAGCGGGGGCAAGAATTTTACCAAGTCTTAGGGGCATTGCTCCTTGTATGTACAACGGAAAGAGATAGGCTCTGGTCATACCCCCTGCTCGTGTGGTGTTTATCCGCCTCAACTTAGGTTGGCAAAATTGTCGATCTCAGTGGTATGTCAGCACTCCCGTAATGAAGGGAGTATAAATAAACAACAAATGAATGAATGAATGTCGGTTTTTTCATTCCAAACAGATAAGTTAACTTTCGCAAAAACATGCGTTATGTAGTATGATTACCCTGGAAAAACCCCTTCAGTTTTCTTCTTGTATGACTTCCGTGTATGTATGGAAAGCAGACCTCTTGGCTAACAGGGTACATAAAAAAACCGACCATCTTACACGCTTCCTTACCACAGCCAAGGAAACACCCACCCACTAACTGTCCTGGACATGCCACAAAAAAGACATTAACATCAGAAATAACAGATAACTATAGTTTAATCTTCGGTTCATTTAACGCGGGCATAATAAACCATGGATGCAAATGCCACTATCTTGGATCCCCATGTATAATATGTTTCATTGTGTGCATATTATACACGAAATGGCTGATATTCGTGACAAAACGAATATCTCGCCTGGTGCTAAAGGCTGTTAGATACGACACATTCCATTCACGCTGCCCATATGAGCTGTAAATTTTGGATCTATCCTATTATGTGTTGGTGTCCAATCGATCGGGGGATATAGAGCATCTATAATCGCCAAACCAGTTGTAATAGTAAATAACACACGCCATAGGTGGGCGGACAGTGTAATGTCGACTTTGATTTATCATGGGAACAAAAATACTGATTAGAGCCTGCACGCAAAGAAGAAATATTTAGGCGAAATATTCTTTCCTTCATCTGGATGCGAGGCTCTGAGAGAAAGCGAAGAGGAGAATCTCGCGTGGATAATAAAAGAAAATGGATGAGGGAATTGACATATTTGTTATTGATCCAAAGTAATTTATGGAATCTATTCAACCCTCGTAAAACACTCCAGCAGTTTAAATTAATGTAGGGCTGTTACAGGCTTATAATATTTATGGTACAGAGGCTATAAACACTTACGCCAGGGGATGAACCTTCATAATTTAGCCTTAAAGGGTATGTGTGTGGATGTGCTATTGTGTATTAATTAATTTATCATAAAATTTAATTATTTTAATAATTTCATTTTTTAGGTGGTAATGAGAGAAATTAAGGAGTCTAAAAGGTAGGCTACAACGGGTTTACCCCAGAATCCAGACAGACACCCAGAATCCCGACACACCCAGAATCCCGACAGACCAAAATCCCGACAGATGAAAATTCCGAGCAGCAAACGACATGTCGGGATTCTGGACTGTCAGGATTTTGGACTTCGCCTTTCGGGATTCTGGGTTGTAGGGATATTGGTCTGTCGGGATTCTGGGCTGTCGCCCCTGTCGTGATATTGGTCTGTCGGGATTTTGGCAGTCGGGATTCTGGGGTAAACGGTTCAACACTGATACCATATAGGAGATTAGCCCTCTCAACCTTTATGAATTTTGACTGGATGTGATAATGTTGTTCTTATTAATATATTTTGACCATTAACAATATGAAGGGGATCTACAAAGTACAAAGGGCCTATATACTAGGTTTTATAAGATATGTCCGTACGAATTTTATTTCTATGTTTTGTTACGTCAGAATTGAAAGCGACAAACTAATCAATGTCATAAGTTCTCGACGAATGAATGAAGTTTGAATATAACCCCAACATGATTGATTTTGTAACCATCATCCCTGATAATGAAAATATTATGAGGAATCCTTAATGTCCAGAGAGCAAACAAAATCTACCGACGGAATGACTCTCTTTCGAAAGAGCTGTCACATCATTTCACCAGAAATTCGAACCAACCTCATCCGAATTCAACACAATATTTCAGGAAAGAACCGGTTTCGACTGTTGGTACGAATTTCAGGATGACTAAAATTCTTAAAAGTGATGCCAACTCCAAACTAGTAGATAACCAGATAATAAAGGAGATGGTTTTATGTTCTTACCTTGCCAATGATACTTCCAACCTCCTGTAACAAAAGAAAAATACAATTTATTAGAGATTTTTTCATAAAAGGTCTTCACAAAAAATTCAATCCAACTTAATTAAACATCATATTACACTTAATTAATTATGGCTTATCAATATTATGTTTTTATCTCTTTTACTGCTAGATACAAATAAAAAATCTATTATAATTTTTAAGACTTGGAAATTCCATCTTGCACTGCTTCAGGAACCACGATAACATTCCCTTGAGGACAGGAGTAGAGCACGAAACTAAATCATCTTAATATTTTAATTATATAAGTTACTGCTGCTTTCTTCATCACAGAATAATACGATATTATACTGTACTTAAGTAATTACAACATACTATTAATAAGGAGTATGAAGAATTTTTTTTAAGTTTCGGAAAAGATAACTAAGTTGGGAAAAAGTACGGTATCTTCGTAAATTCAATTTTAATAATCGCTTTTTTATTAAATAACTTTAAAAAAAATCCGGCTAAATTTACTCTAGCCTCTAAACAAAATACTTTGTGCAACCACAGTCTCAGTCTCATTTCAATTAAGTATCTTTTTTTATTACGAGTACTTTATCTTTACCCATCAAGCAAGCCCCAAGCCAATACGCGGAGTACAGCGTGTTGGGAACCTAAAGGCTAAAAAAATACAGTAATTTCCGAAAAAGTGAGTTTGGGTACGTGTTACTTTTTTTTTTTGCTTTGCCTTGCCTTACTGTGCTGGCTACCCATTTTCTGACGACTGAAAGGGTCAACTTCGCACTAACAGCTGGATAAAGATTAATCCGACTAGGCCATGCACTCAACCTAGCTTCTTGACCACAGGAATCTTGGTGACATAATTACTAAGACCAAAGGTAGAATCCAAACTTACAGAACATGAACAGAGCTCATTGAGGTAATTTTGTAAATGAACAAATATGCGTTTTCAGTACACCCCATCAAGTTTAATAGCTTATACTAATTCTCAAAATACGTCTATGAGCTTATAATAATATATCGTCTTAACTCTTGTTTATAATTTTTTAATGTCCATTCTATGCAACGTTGTAACATTTTAAATCAATAACCTTTTGAGACCAAAATGTTTTATAGGACAGTTATATCCATGCACAATAGCACATCTTACATTATTTATATTTAAATAAATAAAAAAATTAAGGTAAGTTAATATGTACAAACTAAAATTTTTGTTCTGGTATTATGATAAGACATTTCAGTAAAACAACAAGAATTGTGACAAAAAATATCCTGGTAATGATAACTCGGCTTCAACTCAGTCATAAACTTAGATCAAGTGATTTACTTTTAATTTCATTTTTTTTTCTTCTTTGCTGTATTATCCCCTATAGCTCCGA